>JAMBLF010001293.1:0-111465 GCA_030578115.1 Leucoptera coffeella
TAGTCCGCCAACCAAAAAGGGACGAAGCCGGAAAACCTCACATTAAAAGACCCATGAACGCCTTCATGGTATGGGCCAAGGACGAAAGAAGAAAGATCCTGAAAGCCTGTCCTGACATGCACAATTCTAACATATCGAAGATCCTGGGAGCCAGGTGGAAAGCCATGTCCAATGCGGAGAAGCAGCCGTATTATGAGGAGCAGAGCCGCCTGTCCAAACTGCACATGGAGAAGCATCCTGATTACAGGTAATTGGGGAATCAGGGCTAGAGTTTGCGAAGGAAATAACACGAAAGCATAACACGGTTGTGCATATAAAAAAATATAGTTCTTCGGTAAAGAGGTATTAATGTTAGAGTCAAAAAGACTAGATTGATTTGTCTATGGCACCACGATTTAACGAAATATGTTTTATAAAATCTTATTATTATTAATCATTATACCTATTTTGAGAAGATACTACTTAGTCAGTTTTGTGTTTCACTAATTGCGAAAATACATGTTAAGGTCATACAGCCTAAAGTACTCATAAATTATTTTTTTCAACACATATGCAGTTCATAGAAATCAAATTTAAATTATCTAGATTATTTCGTTCTTATTTACAGACACCCCTAATTCTTAAATATGTAATAAATCGTGCTTATACATTTACACCTTACCCTTTATATTAAAACCCATCTTCTTCCTTCCAGATACCGCCCCCGACCAAAACGCACCTGCATCGTCGACGGAAAAAAGATGCGGATATCCGAATACAAGAACTTGATGCGAGCACGACGTCAAGAGATGCGCCAACTATGGTGTCGGGATGGAAGTGGAGAACTGGGCATGCTGCCTTCTCTATCTTCTCCTGGACCTTCCACTACTTCTCCTCCCCCAAACGGGAGCTACATGGGCTCTTTCTCACCTCCACTATCGCCGAGAGAGGAAGATTGAGCCGGGTCGCGCGGTTGGATGTATGCCTCCGCCGCGCCACTGCATCACCCTTGGTAAAGATCTCTTCTTTTAACTTGAGAAATAGGCTTTCAAAAGGCTGTTTAGATCCTTGATTTACTGGTTTATTACTCATTACTATTGCCACGTCTGAGTCTTTTTATGATTGGCTAAATAAGCTTGAAACCTTGACTTTTTAATGTTGTAATCAAGAAATAAGAACTTTATTGATTTGAGTATACTTCTGTTTGAATTTGTTTATTGAAAAGTTTCGAACTTTGTAAAATGGTACGCTTAATCTTTATAATTTATACAGTATTTGTCATAATTAACTTAAACGTAATCTGTTGGCCTCTTAAGTCCCATTATACGCTTAAATATTTTAAATACAATAATGGTGACAAATCCTGTATACTTTATAATATTAGATTAATTAACCTATACGATGATATAGCAGTTTGTAACCCAGTGTGGCGAAATATTCTGATAAATCAGTGAATTTTCGAAGAAAATTTTGTTTTATCTTAATTATACTGAATAATTTTGTAACTGAAACTTGTGCTACTATAAATTGGCAGCATATATTTAGTAAAAACCTTTATTGATACTTAGAATATGTATCATCTTCAGTGAATTTGATGCCAAAAGCATTGTAAATATTTGAGGTTTACCTAGTGAATAATGACTTTTCGTGAACCTTACTGAATGTATAATGAATCTCGTGTATAATACCCAGTAGATACTTCGTGCTTTCTTCTCACCTTGTTGAATTGTAAGAGAATAGTTGTTTCTTCTTAGTTGCATTTTGTTTTTATATTTTTTTGCCAGTGTCTTTTAATTGGATCTCTTATATAGTAAACGTGAATATCGTATTCCACTAGTATACTAAGCCATTGAAGATTTCTACATAATTCGGGCACTTAATCTGGTGAAAGACGTGCCAAGTAATTTTTAAGTATGAATAAATTAGCGACTTAGCGAAATGTAAAAATAACAGTTATTATAAACTTTAGTGTCGGCATACAATCGATATTGAGTCATGTAAATGTATTTAAGTAATCTGTGAATATAATTTTAATTTTTTTTTTATCTGCGGAGCCATTTTGACAGTTCAAAGTTGAGTCATGAAACAGTAAATAACATTCAACTTGACGTTTATCGCAATTTGGTTCTTAGTGGATATCGATGATAATAATAGCAATTATTCAGGCCATGAGGTTAATTAGATACTAGATTTTAAGCGACAAAAATATGACAAACCAAATATAAGCAAAATGCTTGAAAATTTATGTGTTTTGAACACGCTATGTTTTTTTTTATCTATTCAGTGATATGATAAAGGCATAATAAATTTAATAAACGAAAATAAATACTCATAGCTGTAGAAATTGGTAGTTCAATTAATGTAGGAATTTTCCATTAATTACGTACGTAATATACTCGAAAATAATAATTTAATCCCTTTAAAATTTAATATATTCAATAATGTCCCGTAATATTGTACGATTATGAATAATGTAGTCAATTTTATATTAATGTCAATTCATGTTACGATACGTCACAATTTTTTTTGTTTTTTTTTTTTAGTTCTTGTGATTGTAACTTTAAAATGGTGGCATACAATACAACACTCAAAATCGCTTTACATAATTGTGCAATTTATATAGTGCTAGTGGCTAAGACAAGTTGTAGCTCTTAAAGTGATAACAAGTAATACTTAATTTAGTTGTAAGAGTTAAGTAATTTTTGCGGTTGGTTATACACCGTGCCTGTTACATATTTATTTTTTTATTTGTTGTTTTTATGCCAGTAAACTATGAGCCTTGAGCTTTATGTAAGATAGACTCCCTTTTCTATATGAAGTTTTGACATTAAGTTAGATTAGCAGGTGTATTAGGGGTTTATGATGTTGAATTATTTATTTGTATGTTGACTCGTGTAAATATCTCGATGTATGTATGTAAACTTTAGTAGTACGTGGTTGTACCATGGCGGAAATACTTAGAATTTAGTAAGCAGTATTGTAAACACTTCACGATTTCTTTATTGTTATTTATTTTGACTTTTTCCGATTTTACTTTTTACTTAGTTCTTGCCATTTGTCTGTAATAATACTTTAGGTACTTAAAGGCAATTTGTGTCGAAATTTTGTCGGTCATCGTCACGTGAAATATTTAAGAAACGTAGTGTTTAGGTAATTAATTCCTAGTGTAACCGGGACACATTATTAAAAAATTGTGCCAAAACCCAGATATATATTAAAAAGTAAACAATTAACACGAGTTTCTTATTTCTACCATCCCATTTTTTAACTTTAAGATAAACAAACACAACGAATACCTTATATCATAGTCAGATAGGCAAAGTCAAATAGATACCTACCACTTTTCACCAGGACCACCTCCGCAGCGCGATGGGTTAGCCGCCTGAACGCTAATTGTGAGGTCCCGACTTCGAATCCCGGTGGAGGCAGAGTTAAGAACTACGCTTTTCCTCTGTTGTCCAGTCTGGTCGTTGATTATATATGCTATATATGTATTTATCTTATGTATAATAAGTATATATTTCTTAAATGTTCTTAGCAAGGGGCTAATTCAATTAGTATAATAATGTCCTACAATATTATTATTATACCTACTTTTCACCGGATAGTCCATCCTAGCATGTTATACGAGGAGACTAAGGGACTAGGGGTCCATGGAAACTTCTAAGCGATAGTATAGCAGTTGATACAAATATGCTTTTCAATGCCCTCACTTCGATAATGCTTATTAGAGTTAGAGTTCTATCCACCTCGAAAGGGACTAAGAGAGGAATTCATCACGCTACAACTACCTCACATGTTGTGTAGAAGTCCCTGACTATTGCTTTTGCTATTCAATTAATCAGCCTGTACTAGTCCACTGCTGGACGTAGGCCTCCCCAAGGGTACGCCACAAAAGACGATCTTTCGTGGCCCTCATCCAGCCACTACCAGTAACCTTCTTGAGTTCATCGGTCCACCTAGCAGGGGGGCGTCCTACACTACGTTCCCTTTGCCTTTGCTATTAAATATTTAAAATACACTAACTTATTTACATTTACACCAACGGAGAATAGAATTAATGCCGCTGAAATGCGGTCATTGAGAAGCATGTTAGGAGTGACATTGAATGATAGAATTAAAAGTAGTGTGATAAGGGAAGGTTGCAGAATGAGATAATATGTAGTGACTAAGATTGAAAAGTGCATGCTTTGATGGTTTGGACATGTTATGCGGATGAATGATAGTAGATTGACAAATAGAATATACTTGGGTGAAGTGGAAGGGCGGTTAATAATAATAATAATAAAAGCATTTATTTACAGCAACAAAAACTTACACAATACAAATATTTTACAAATCAAACTTACAAACTAGGAGATATAGCTTGTGCATGTTATCGTCGCAGCAAAAGGGTTCTAACTCAGCTTGGTATGTTACGTTTGGTGGCAAACGCAACGCTGATATTATGTTAGAACCAACAAGAGGGCAAAATTAACAATAAGAGCTTAATAAACATACATATTAATAAGTGTAAACTATAAATAAATTATTGTGTTACATATTGTAATAACATATTGAAATTATACATACAGTATATAAATGTTTTTTAATGCTTATATTATGTGTACGATACATGTATTTATTACGGTTACGTAGTGGCCCAATAAGACATGATAGTCAGATAGAATCCTTATTGAAAAAGGGTGTATAGAAGTACCTACATATAACAGCCGAGTGTGTATGAGTGTCAATGAAGCCAAAGTGGTTTGTCAGTATTAAGACAGATGGGAACCCATGATTTCTGCCTACCCCTCTACACAAAGGGCGTGATGTTAATGTAGGTTACACTGAAACCACAAAAAGCCATAAATAGTTAATAACACTTTTATTTTCCATGATCTAATACAAAACTTGTGTTTCTAATATTAACAAACACTTAAGTACTTAAAATCTAATTTATACACTATACATTAGCAATTTGGTTACAATTTGTTCAAATAACTAGTTTATTAAACATTACAGAGAGTGACTTTACATAACATTATAAAAAGGCCATACCTAAACAACATTCCGTTTTAAAGACAAAATTAAACCCCTTACTACAATTATTATAACTCCGTTATTGCGAAATTGGACAATCAAACATCTGACTGCCCCGCATAAGGTAATAGTCCTGAAACTTATATATTTAACCACCATTGTCTTGAGAATAATTTGTCAGTTAAGATTTAATTTTCATAAATAGATCATCCAACGTTATAGGTTGATGGCGACTCTATTTCATCATAAATTTAATAGACAATCATATTATATGGTCACCCTATTATGGTACAAACTGACTGTTACATATCCAGAGAATAAGAACTTATTAATTAGCATCTTAAACACTCCAACACTTTATTTTTTAAAGTTGATACCCCCGGAAAGCCAGGATGCAATAAATTGTAATATGTTTTGACTGATATTGAAGAAAATTCTATGTATTTACTGACTTGAGGAATACTTGTGCTAAAACTTGTGCCCTTAATTTTATATTAAAGTAAATACATCAATATAAATTCCAACAGGATAGTCTATAAACAGTATCGTAATTTTTGAGTACCTTATTTCACGTGATTGAGGTATATCTAAGTATTGCAGCAAAACGTATAAGGAAGTTTCTTTTATATATTTAGTATATTATTTGATTAATATATGATGATATGATAGGATGAACAAGCAGCTCAAAGTTATGAAAACAATCAAAAGGCGAAAACTGGAATACCTAGGACACATCATGCGAAATGCTAAATATGATCTGCTCCAACTAATCATTCAAGGCAAAATAAACGGCAAACGAAGACCTGGCCGACGTAAAACTTCATGGCTAAAAAACCTTCGGCAGTGGTTCAATATGAGCTCAAGATCACTGTTTCGTGCAGCAGTCAATAAAGTCCAGCTTGCCTTGATGATTAAAAACCTCAAGTAAAATCAAGCCATACGATTGGCCGACCTCCTATTGGGAGATGGCACCTCAAGAAGAAGATGATCAAAAAGCAAAATAAGGAGTATGTTATCAAAAAGTTGTGTATAAATAATATCTTATACATATTGGAAGAAAAACTAAATATACACATAATTAGGTATGTGAGTCTTTGTATAGTCATTCAAATATGAAAGGAAGAAAAACAGTTAATATAATCATTGTAATGAATACGACAAATAAACCTCACGGTATGGAAAAATATTAGTAAGAGTATTCAAAATTCCAAAAACCTCAACAATAATAGAGAGCCATGAATATATATCTGTAAAAACAAAAGCAACTAGTAACGAATATTATTTTTTAACGAAACACATCCGACACAAAACAAGAAGAGCACAACTTAATTTTCTTCAAATCCAAGCACGCGCCGTGAAAAGTGTGACCACATTTAAACGTCCAGAGACCGCCATCTTGGATCAACACGTCATTTGTCAGTTGTAAGCCGCATAGAGAGCAATCAATGTTGCCATGTTCAGATAGTTTAGTCAGAATACGTAAAAGTGATACGTTTCCCAAATCGTCCTTTCCATCTACAATTAATTGTTCTTGTTTCAGCGATTCACACACTTTTGCAAGACCCCAGTGTGTGGTTTTAGCTGCTACGATTAGCGGTAAAGCTGTGTTTTTTAACAATCCATTGGCCATTGAGTTGTTCAGTTTGGCGTTTATCTGAAAGAGAACATAAAAAAATATTTTAATAGATACATACATTATATTTGCTTTCATTACTAATAATCAAAGCTAAAAAGATTATGACGTACTGTAGGATTCGGTTAAAAAAAGGTAAGTAAATCGACATATACCTTTGGATAAATTAACGTATAACTATACAGGCCCTATGAACGTATTTTAATTAGTACCTGTCATACTGGATAATTAATATATAGTGGAATGACTAATAAGTAACTATAGGCAACTGACTGTTCATTTCACGAATACTATTATAATTTTCTCATATTTTTCGGCCCAATAATATGATAAAGGAAATTCAAACGTGACCGTTAATGTATGTACAGTCAGCACCAAAAGTCGATGAACAGAATCAACTTAACAAAACACCTGTTCACAATAAAATGCCATAAGTTATAGTCGCAACTAGGAATCAAAATAGCCTGTACACCACAGGTATTGTATGGTGTACAGGCTATTTTGTTTCCTAGTTGCGACTATAACTTATGGCATTTTATTGTAAACAGGTGTTTTGTTAAGTTGATTCTGTTCATCGACTTTTGGTGTTGACTGTACATACATAATACGCCTGATTCCCTGTAGAGGGATAGGCTGAGATCACGGATCCCCCTTTGTTCCGATCCTGACAGACCACTTTCGCTTCATTGACACTCATACACCTCCTCATACTCACTCGGCGGTTATAGGTACTTATAACGTCACCCTTTTTCAAAATAGCGTCTATCTGACTGTCGTGTGTCTTATTGGGCTGGTCTCTACGTAACCGCCTTACGACTTCACTCACATATATTTATTCCTTTTGTCAATATACTATCCTTCATTACAATGTACGTACATATATTTAAAATGTCTCACCTGATTCCTAGCATCCTCATATCCATGCGTACTATAAACAGTATCTACGAGTTGGTTCCTTGAATTACAATCATATTTATCAAACAACTTTCCCAAGAGAACAGCTTGATAGAACTTCATCGTCAATTTGTGGTCACCTATCAAATCAGCGTGGTTGCTAAATAGTTGTATAGCCTTATTGCTTCCTACAGATTTAATCATCAAAGCTCCTATGTCATCCCAGCTCAAATTGTACTTTGCTGTCCTTGTAAACCTTACGTTACAATTCAGGCATACATCTGTATGTAAACTGGCATACAATTGTATAGCCTTATCCCACGTTTCTAAAGTGAACTGTGGCAAGAAAATATGCAAGAGATTTTCATCAAGAAGTTGTATTAGTAAGTTTAGAATGTTGATCAAGTCTTCGTTTCGTCTCAAATGGAGTATTTTACGCCATAAATACGGCATTTTCTTGCAAATATGGTAGCATTCTTCCTTAGTTTGGTTCAGCCATTGTTTCTCTATGAACAAATCGATGATTTCTAAGAACATTGGTGTTCTGTTCTCACTAAACGGTAGAGGATAACCACATTCACAACTTTCATCTAAATTATCGCCTTTGAAATTCACTGCTATACAAGAATCTACGAAATGTTTGTACAGGTCTTGATTAGTTATAATTTCATCGATTATTTTCTCCTTCTTATCCGATTTCTGGATATAACTTAGGTATATGAAACTAGTAATATAGGTGCTTTCAGTTTCGCCAATAGTAACGCAGTATTCAGTTAAGTACTGAATCAGTTTCAGTATTTCTTTCATATCACAGCTATACCCTTCTATGGTTTGCACTAAATTCACTTCACTAGATTCATTTATCACATTTAGTCTATAATATTGGTATAGAAACTTGCACAATCTATCTAAATTTTGCTTTTCTTTGTGCATGCTAATCTTTACTACATCTTGGTTCGATTCTTTGTACGTTTTATTAACACTACCATTAAAAGTATCTTTGACTTCTGTTGTAACATTTTGTTCTACAGTAACTTTATCAATAGAGAGGCTTTTCACTTTATCTTCAAAATCAGTCCATTTTTCTTTAATAAGTTTCTTACTAGTATTCAATTTATCTGTGACAGTGTCACTAAGTTCTTTTAAACTTGGCAACTCTTGAGCATGTTTTTCTTTGTCTACCCCATTAGTTTTCGTTCCATTCTCTGATAAATTCGCCTGATAAGTATTTTGTACTACATGTATTCCAGAATTTGTACCATTCACCTTCAATCTTTCAAACTTATCTAGAATGTTTTTAATATTTTCTATCTCTACTAAGTCTAACTTATCTCTCAGACCATTAACTATGTGTAACTTAGATGTTACCTTCTCATTATTTAGGAAAAAATCAGAGTATAACTCACAAAGTTTTGCTGCCAAATGATATTTTCCATCTAAGTAACATTTGAGAACATATTTATCTATTCTCATAAACTTAAGACTCACAAACTTATTATTTTGCAACCATATATAAACATTATTATCATACACTTTACAATCCTGTATATTATCGTAATAATCACACCACACTGTATCCTCTAGATTATTCACATTTAAGAAATAAAGAGCATCTTTCTTAAACGACATTACTACATCATCCACACAAAATAGTTTGGGAAAACTTGTCGAAGAAATTTCTGTGTCATGACTATTACTAACAAAATCCATTTCCACATTTTTCTTATCAAAATCTTCTAGAGACACCACTTTAACAGGACATCTCGCTAAAACTTGCTTAAACTGATGAGTTCTTAACACCGTTCCCTCAATATTAGCCTCCCAAAGTCTTGACGAGGGCCTGGCACAATAAATCAACGTATTAGCCAACTTTTCGTTACAAGCAAAACATTCAGACTCACTCACTATATTAAACTTTTTCACTTCTTTATAATCAACGTCGTATATTGAACTTTTATCGTCTCTTTTCTCTTTCGTAAGGAAACAAGCACCAAATTCGCCGTCTCGTAATTTCTGACCTATCTGTCTGTATTGCTCACTATCCGTGTCACAGATGTAACAGCGAGTGTACGTTGACACTAGCAACATGTCATCTTTGACGTCTAACTGACAGATGCGCGAGTCTAAACTCATTATTGTTTGACAAGACGCCGATGATTGGAACATTGCCTTGGTCTGGAATTAAAAACAATAAATACACATCAATAGCTTGTAGGAAACATTTTATAAGTTTGAAAATTTCAGGGTAGGTTTATCATAGATCATCAACTTGTGTCAGTGTTACATTAAAAAAGAATATATTATCGTGCTTGTTTATAAGTCAAACACATATAAGACTTAGTGGTGCAACTAAGGTTTGATCTTACTGAGAATTAATTTTGAGAATTTTTAATTTGAGACTGAGAATTAATTCTCCACTGTACAACCTACCATCAAATAGTTATTTGTGATGTTCTGGTCACTTGAAACTCACGTTTTTACGTGATAATCAATATTCAATGTAAAAGATGTGAACAATGTCACCTTATACAAATACAGACTATTACCAATTTCAATACATAGGCTGCCTTCCTCACAAGGGGTTCCTTCACCCGATTTATGATCAATATTAATACTTCTAAAACATACATACATACACATCACGCCTGATTCCCTGTAGAGGGGTAAGCAGAGATCACGGATCCCCATTTGTCCCGATCCTGACAGACCACTTTCGCTTCATTGACATTCATACATCCTCTCATACACTCTCGGCGGTTATAGGTACTCCTAACGTCACCTTTTTTCAATATAGCCTCTATCTGACTGTTATATGTCTTATTAGGCCGGCCCCTACGTAACCGCCCATCCACTTCACTCATATATATTCCTTTTGTCAATCTGCTATCATTCATACATGATATACACATATGTATATGTCTCATCAGTTCACCTTTGAAAATCTATACAAACAGTACAGCCTCATCTCTTACTAATACTAAAACAACCACTTACAATGAATCCAGTCAACTGCATCACAGACACTTTGCCTTCATCATCAGCCGCAAACAACAGGCTATTGCCTCCCCACACAAGGCACGTCACCTCATTACCTTGATGCTCCCTTGATACACCCGTGCTGCGATCCAGGGTCTGAAATCAAATAACACACATACATTCACAACCTTTAATACATACCTTTTGGATGGACAGAACCTTTTAGGTCACTTTTTTACTCAAATATTATTATAATAATAATAAGATTTGGACATTATTACACCAATTGAACTAGCCCCTTGGTAAGTATATTTTAGACATGTGTTAAGGGTACTAGTCAACGTATATTTAAGAAATATATACTTATTATATATAGATAAATACATATATAGCATATATAACCAACGACCAGACTGGAAAGCAGTAGAAAAGCGTAGTTCTTAACTCTGCCACCACCGGAAATCGAACCTAGGACCCCACGATTAGCGTTCAGGTGTCTAACCGATCGCGCCACAGAGGTCGTCGTCGTCATAATACACATACATTCACAACCTTTAATCCCTTTTGGGTGGATAGAACCTTTTAGGTCACTTTCTTACTCAAATAAGTTGTTATGAATGGAACACAGGTTGTTAGCCTATCGGCCAATATATTCTAATAACCACTGGTCCCATAGTCGTCTTCTATGACATGCCAGAAAGATTAGCAGTTTGATAGCATTCTTTTTATGCTTTTTAAGTATCTACAGGTGGCGTTAAGGTGGCCATAGTAATACTACCTCTGCAATTGTGGAGATGGAGATTTTTCTGATGTCCCCACAAGGGTTAATAGTAGTAAAGGCGCTTATCTTCTCTCATGATATCATTGAATAATGTTTGCATATTGAATAATGTTTGCAGAGTTTCTTGGCATTTCTTCTCTGCAAGATTTTCCTTTACAATATGCCAATAGTTTAATTAGATTTATTTTAATCTTATTATAAATGTTTTTTTTTTGTTTTTTGACTTTCATTAAGTGATTTTATGAACCTTATATTGAATGAAAAGCATTATTATTTATAAGACTGAAAATATAGCGTACCTGGTCACACTGTACCGCACACACTAACCCTTTGCCAATCGCAAACCCCACGTGCCTCTCGTCTGGCGATATAGATATTCTTGTAACCACACCATCCTGAAATAAATAAGTTTTTCATATAACATAGTATTTTTTTAACAAAAGAGAAAAGATAATACATTAAAGGTTTATTCCTTAAAGATTCAAATCTAAAACTATCATACAATCAATATTCACATAAAAGCAGCTGAAGCCGATGGGAAAGGCCTCTGACTTATGAGAAAGGTGCTAGGTTTGAATCCAGCTCTGGTATGTACCAATGAATGAAATTTAAATGATGTTTTTCATTTGCGTACATAATTTACAGTCACTAACAGTGAGGAAAAACATTATGAGGAAATCTGCCTATTCCTCGGGATAGGTAAAAGCCTATACATGGCAATATGGATCACTACCCATCATGTCAGGTGCTGTCTATCTAGTAAAACGGGGGCTTTGTTTGACCCATACCTAACAGCTTTCGAAATTTCAGTGACGGGCGCTCAAGCCTCTGACTAGTATAAATATACACAAATCAGAAATTTATGTTATGTATGTTTAATAATTTTGTAATGCCTTTATCAAGCTCATCCAACCTAGACAATAAAGTAGCAATGGTAGTCATAACTGGATTGAGAGTATAAGTATGAATAGTCAAGTACTACTTGACTACTAGAAGCTAACTACTTGCTGTTCAAGGCATATTTTAAGAGGCAACTAAGTGACTAAGGGTCAATGGAATTTATGATTTAGTGATCGGTTAATAGCATATCAACAATATGGCTTAAATATATATAATATATAACTTTGAATGCCATAGCAACTCCAATGATAGTACTAAATAATATCATTAGACAATACTAGGAGACGTGTTAGAACTGTCTAAGGATATTTTAAAAAAGCAAATTGTAACCATTAACTATTGGAATGAATAATACTAACCTTGTTTGGTATTAACTGTCCAAATTCACATGTAGTGCGGTTAAATATGTATATGCCTCCACTTGTGGCCCCAAATGCTATGTATGTTTGGGAAACGTCAAAACATGTGTACTGAAAAAGCAAAAATAATTATATATTTTCTTATTTTAAACTATATTTACAAACAAACGTATAAATAAAGAAATGGTTAGTTTTAAGATTAATGAGGGATAAGAAAGCAACAAGATTTTAAATCATGGTGAAATTATTTGTTGGGTTAAAACATGTTATTCTTATATTAAAACGATGTTACAAACATAGTTGGCTTCGTGAGCGAAGTAAATTCCTACGTCTACTACATTCTATTGTTAACAAATTATCATCTTATTTTGGGCACTAAATTAATGTTTAAATTGGCTCTTTGCCAAAATTTACCTTGATCCTTTGCGACGATTTTAACGGGTAAAGAAGCGATTCAGTTATATCAGGCAACTCTTGCAGCACGTATATAGGAAGTTTATTAGCAGCCATGATTATAATTTCATTTTAAAAAGCAAATATTAATTTTGTTCTTATTTATTCCTATTCATAAAATAACTAACATGCACTTCGAACCAAAACAAAGTACTGACTGACGGAGAGGACTGACAGCTAACAATAAATTATGATCACTCACTTTGACAACTGATTAGTTAAAAGTTATCAACAACTGCTAGAGTACCCGCCACAAAGGGTGGCAGTTGGAGGCGTCGCCACAGTCGCGTAATCCAGTGTTGCCAGTAAACACGCCAAAACTAGCACTCACTGTGCCATACGGCTCGATACATTATATTGAGGTTTCATTTGTAACGATCTTTGGTTGCAGAGCTATAAACTCAAATAAAACAAATTAATATACCAAAGTCAAAAGTCAAAATATTTTTATTCAAAATAGGCCCTATCATAAGCTCTCTTTGAAAGTTATTTTATGATCTAAGTACAAATTAAAAAAACTATATATTGACAAAAGGAATATATATGAGTGAAGTGGAAGGGCGGTTACGTAGGGGCCGGCCTAATAAGACATATATGTAACAGTCAGATAGACGCTATATTCAAAAAAGGTGACGTTAGGAGTACCTATAACCGCCGAGAGTGTATTAGAGAATGTATGAATGTCAATGAAGCGAAAGTGGTCTGTCAGGATCGGGACAAATGGGGATCCGTGATCTCTGCCTACCCCTCTACAGGGAATCAGGCGTGATGTGTATGTATGTATGTAAAAAAACTATTTCAAACATGGCACTGAGCATTGTCTATACATATTTTTACCGAGGTTAGTTCACCAACCATTTCGGCTGCTCAAGATGCCACGTCATGAAGACCACGACCGCTCTGATAAGAGCGTAACGATTGAGAAGAAGAAGTTCAGCGGAGACCCTTGGAGAAGAACTAACAAGAAACTCCAGAAATCAATTTATTATAATCACCCTTAACAAACATAAAAATTACAAAGAGTGGGCAAAAAACACAACGCTGGTAATACTAAATTTACCTTTCATACAAAATAACACGCAATGGCGACTAATGTAGAGTACCCGCCACATAAGGTGGCAGTAGCCAAACTTGGAACTAAATTTGACGTTTCCGCCATTGCGTGTTATTTTGTATGAAAGGTAAATTTAGTATTACCAGCGTTGTGTTTTTTGCCCACTCTTTGTAATTTTTATGTTTGTTAAGGGTGATTATAATAAATTGATTTCTGGAGTTTCTTGTTAGTTCTTCTCCAAGGGTCTCCGCTGAACTTCTTCTTCTCAATCGTTACGCTCTTATCAGAGCGGTCGTGGTCTTCATGACGTGGCATCTTGAGCAGCCGAAATGGTTGGTGAACTAACCTCGGTAAAAATATGTATAGACAATGCTCAGTGCCATGTTTGAAATAGTTTTTTTACATACATACATACACATCACGCCTGATTCCCTGTAGAGGGGTAGGCAGAGATCACGGATCCCCATTTGTCCCGATCCTGACAGACCACTTTCGCTTCATTGACATTCATACATTCTCTAATACACTCTCGGCGGTTATAGGTACTCCTAACGTCACCTTTTTTGAATATAGCGTCTATCTGACTGTTACATATATGTCTTATTAGGCCGGCCCCTACGTAACCGCCCTTCCACTTCACTCATATATATTCCTTTTGTCAATATATAGTTTTTTTAATTTGTACTTAGATCATAAAATAACTTTCAAAGAGAGCTTATGATAGGGCCTATTTTGAATAAAAATATTTTGACTTTTGACTTTGGTATATTAATTTGTTTTATTTGAGTTTATAGCTCTGCAACCAAAGATCGTTACAAATGGAACCTCAATATAATGTATCGAGCCGTATGGCACAGTGAGTGCTAGTTTTGGCGTGTTTACTGGCAACACTGGATTACGCGACTGTGGCGACGCCTCCAACTGCCACCTTATGTGGCGGGTACTCTATGTCAAACATCAAAAATATCTTTATTATTGTTATTTGTCTAGTTTGCAGTTAATTTATTAAAACTTTTGATTTTTTTAAAGAAAGATGTATGATTCTCACGTAATAAGACAATGATAAACCACAGATCACTAGATATTTTTTTACACGAATAAACAATAGGTACATACAAAAACTCAAATACTAATTTATTTTATTAGTATGCCTTAAATTAGCATTATTTTTGACTAGACAACAATAAAGGCATCTTTGTTATCAGATCAGAAAGTTTTTGGCACTTAAACATAGTTGTTTCATGTCTTATGACTAGTTTTCATGCACCTCGCGACCATTATGTGTTTGTTTCTTTATGGTCAGATATACAGCCATTTTGTGTATTATTATTTGTTTATTTACGGGCTAGAGTACCCGCCACATAAGGTGGCAGTAGCCAAACTTGGAACTAAATTTGACGTTTCCGCCATTGCGTGTTATTTTGTATGAAAGGTAAATTTAGTATTACCAGCGTTGTGTTTTTTGCCCACTCTTTGTAATTTTTATGTTTGTTAAGGGTGATTATAATAAATTGATTTCTGGAGTTTCTTGTTAGTTCTTCTCCAAGGGTCTCCGCTGAACTTCTTCTTCTCAATCGTTACGCTCTTATCAGAGCGGTCGTGGTCTTCATGACGTGGCATCTTGAGCAGCCGAAATGGTTGGTGAACTAACCTCGGTAAAAATATGTAAAGACAATGCTCAGTGCCATGTTTGAAATAGTTTTTTTACATACATACATACACATCACGCCTGATTCCCTGTAGAGGGGTAGGCAGAGATCACGGATCCCCATTTGTCCCGATCCTGACAGACCACTTTCGCTTCATTGACATTCATACATTCTCTAATACACTCTCGGCGGTTATAGGTACTCCTAACGTCACCTTTTTTCAATATAGCGTCTATCTGACTGTTACATATATGTCTTATTAGGCCGGCCCCTACGTAACCGCCCTTCCACTTCACTCATATATATTCCTTTTGTCAATATATAGTTTTTTTAATTTGTACTTAGATCATAAAATAACTTTCAAAGAGAGCTTATGATAGGGCCTATTTTGAATAAAAATATTTTGACTTTTGACTTTGGTATATTAATTTGTTTTATTTGAGTTTATAGCTCTGCAACCAAAGATCGTTACAAATGAAACCTCAATATAATGTATCGAGCCGTATGGCACAGTGAGTGCTAGTTTTGGCGTGTTTACTGGCAACACTGGATTACGCGACTGTGGCGACGCCTCCAACTGCCACCTTATGTGGCGGGTACTCTACATGGTATGACCTACAATGATACAGAAATATTCCTCACAATATTATCCTAAAAATAACTTCCCCATATAGATCCAATAATGTATGACACTGTATATATGCACATTTACATATAGTTATTTATTTGTATTGCATCTACATAATTCTATGTATGCGTATTTATGTTTTGTAAGTATGAAAGTATATTATATGTATAGGTATATAATCTATGTGTGTATGTGTATATATGTATTTATATATGTGTATAATTATGTATGTATATAAGTAGGTGACGTAGGTGACGTTAGGGTGTACCTATAACCGCCGAGAGTGTATGAGAAGATGTATGAATGTCAATGACGCGTAAGTGGTCTGTCAGGATCGGGACAAATGGGGATCCATGATCTCTGCCTACCCCTCTACAGTGAATCAGGCGTGATGTGTATGTATGTATGTAACTATTACCACCACCAAAACCTATGTAACCAGTTATAAGTAACTATGTAAGGGAGAGCTGGTGTCCTAAGGCACAGGACTTATTGTCCTAGTTTAGGCACCAGTTCTCTCACAAACATACTTGTGAGAGTACAAATAAATAATATATTATTTAAAAAAAACATTGCACAAAATTTGCATATTTTTATTCTTGATTACCTATACACGGATTATATTATACATACGGTGAGGGAAAACATCGTGAGGAAACCTGCCTATCCCTCAGGATAGGTAATAGTCAGTGCCTATATACGGCACTGACCTAATGTGCCTTCCTACCTACCTAACATGCCTTCGAAATTTCGGAGATGGGCATTCAAGCCTCTGACTACCCCGCCATAATAAAAAAAGGGGTGTGTATACACAAGTCGTGAAGCGTATGTTTATGTATGTTTTATAATTACCTTTAGTACATATAGGTAAGATGATATTCGTATTATAGAATAAACTATATACGGTGTACTTACTTAAAGTAACCGACATGAAAAGAATTAGCACGCTGAAGTGGAGTTGGACTGGTCACGTAAGCAAAAGGACTGATGGTCGCTGGAGCATAAAAGTACAAGAGAGGAGACCACGTCTCAGTAAACGTAGTGTGAGGCGCCCCCCGGCAATGTGGGAAGACGACCTGCGCAGGTTGGCCGGCATTGAATGGATGCGAACGGCCACTGACTGGGAGAATTGGCGTCATTTAGGGGAGGCCTATGTCCAACAGTGGATTGATACAGGCTGATGATGATGATGAACTTACAATATGACGTTAGGGGTACCTGAAAAAATCCATTACCCATAGTCCCTTAGTCACCTCTCAAAGTGGAAGGAAGGCATCTAATATATCATTATGCAATCTAACATCCCGTTTACTTTGTAAACCACAAAGCCCATTCAAATGCACTTATTACCTAGAATAGATTTTGCAATTTATTAGGTCTAATGTTATCATACCTATTACAATGTATGGACCATTACGTGTAGTCCAAGTAAATCTGTTTGTCTATTCAAACAGACACTTTCACGGCTTTTGAAACTGGCGAAGTAGTCAAAGGTTTGCGTGTCTCTTCAATTACAGAGGTAATTATTCTATGGCCACATACATACATACATCACGCCTGATTTCCTGTAGAGAGATCACGGATCCCCATTTGTCCCAATCCTGACACCACTTTCGCTTAATTGACACTCATACACACTCGGCGGTTATAGGTACTCCTAACGTCATCCTTTTTCAATATAGTGTCTATCTGACTGTCATAATCTATGGCCACCTCGAAACTATAATTATGTTAACCAAGTCCAAGTCCGCGATTACGTTTTAGCAAAATCGTAGTTTAATCGTACTTTAGTGAAGGTGTAAAATTGTTAGTTAATAAAAATAGCATAAGTGTCCGATGGTACCATTAATGGCAGCAAAAATCTTATATTTTGCTATTCCAATAGCGTAATTTAATACTTAGGACTTGGACTTGAGCCCCAGATAGTCAGTCCCTAATATATCAGGTAAAGCGTGTCACCATTCACAAGCACTGACTATTACTTGTTTGGACGGATATATAGGTTTGCATACGATGTTTTCCCTGTAGACAACGTAAAACGTAAATCCAGAACAAAATATTAGTTAATATCAAATTAATTTCATCTCACAACATACTCTTGGTTCCAAACCTTGCAATGATAATCATTCTCATACAAGATGTCGACGAGAGCGCACGTGTTTTTCGTTTTCATATTTTTACTTTTAAAAGGTTCTATTGCTGGTCACAGCTTGACTTTTGTTGTGGATACTAGTCTGTCTATGAACGATGAAATAAAGGCTTTGAAGGACCAGATAGGCAAAGTCCAAAGTGCATTCAAGCAATCTAATGTTTCTGGAGTGGACAATTTCGTTCTGATTCCTTTTGCGTCAGGGTCGAATTCTGAAACTGGTAAGTTCAATTCTCTATTTACATATACAAGAATCCCACGTTTGTCTCCATATAGAAAGGTAGACAGAGATCATTCCTACAAAAAGTAGGTAGACGTGATTCAGTCAGATAGTCAGTAATCACTACTACATTGACCTGGTCGGAGAACAGGTAGTTTTCCTTGATGTTTTCCCTCACCGAAATATTTATAACATATGGTAAAGTATAGTATTTTTATTGCGAAATTGTTCTTAGAGAACCAGAAAACACCATTACTATTGGTACATGCTCAAGGGTTTAGCCCTGTACCCATATACGCTTAACTTAAATTGGGTGTAGCTCAATCATTGGAGGTTTGATTCTGTATTAGTGGGTCCAGTATACCAACGTTGACTACCTTCAAGTGTTAGTTCTCTTGAAAGCATTTATTTTTACGTTTATGTAACGAAATTTTATCTTAACTTTTCACAAGTAACTTTATTTGTAGTCCATTGTGTTTTGAAAGAAGATGTTGTGACGAAAATTGTGAAGGTGATTCGGGTATATGGAGCGGTTGGATGAAAGAAGGGCTACAAAAGGAATCTATAAAAGCAGAGTGGAAGGCATAGTTGTACGGGATAGGCCACGTAGAACTTATACAGATCAAATTGGAAACATTCTTCTCTAGGCGGGTGTACTTAGCGTGAAGAACAGAAGAGCATGTATAAGGTTAAAGGGTGTGAGTGAAGCAAAATAGATATATGTAATAGAAAATTCAAAAATGGTTTTGTTTATTATACATTACATACATTGTTATTATACCTCATACCAAATAAACATCACAACGATTTAACAATCACAAATGCGGGTAGTCGTAGACGTTGACGAGACGTTTAGAATGTGACACACTGATAACTTTTAGCTATGTTAGAAAGAGATGGTTGTACTCAACATAAAACACGACTATCGCTAGCGAGCGCTGAAACTAAACTCTATGTAGTCCTATACATTGTTGTATGCTCTTTTCTTCCCAGAAATCCAAACCACATACATGACGCCTTATGTAGACGAGTACGCAAGTGTGATAGCCTCCTTAAAGGCTTACGGAGGCGACGACCAGTGCAGGGAAAATACTCTGCCAGTGATCAAAAACGCGTTGGAGTTAAGCGATCCAGAATCTGACATATACGTGTTCACTGATGCTTATGCCAGAATCTCTGATGATGATGCAGAAATTGGAAGACTTTGCAACAGTACAGGGAGTCGAGTAAGTGAATATAAGAATAATATATTGACGACCTCCGTGGCGCGATTGGGTAACCACCTGAACGCTAATCTTGGGGTCCCGTGTTCGATTTCCGTGCGAGGCAGAGTTAACTACGCTTTTTTACTGCTATCCAGTCTGGTTGTTGATTATATGTACTATATAGTTATGTGTTATTTATGTGTAATCAGTATATATTTTTTTAATTTACGTTGTCTAGTACCCTTAACACAAGTCTTTGTGAGTGCAATTGATGTAATTGTGTCCTAAATATTATTATTACTTTCAGGTTAATGTCATTCTTAGTGGATCATGCCCAGATTCACATTTCAATAATGGTTTCTCTAATCTTTGGAACGGTTGCCTTGGAAATTTAATCAACGTCAAATACTACAAATACCGAGAGGTAAATACTGATATTTACTCATCGTTACTGCTCACGTTTCAAAGAAGAAAGGCTTGAATGAATACATACATATATACACATCACACCCGTTTCTCAACTGAAGGATCGGTAAAGATCATACATCCACATTTGCCTCAATCCTGATAAATCACTTTCGCTACCTTTTCAATTCAAAATAAAACTATTATTTACAATAAAAAAAAGAAAACAAATAAAATAAAACTTTAAAGGAAAAATATCTCCTTTAGCTCATTGCTGTCAGAGAAAGGCACGGTCCCCAAGAAACTGGCAACATTACCTCTCTGAATGGCCAAACAAATGCGTTGGCCAAGGAAAGTGCCAGCCTTTGGATCACCATAGGCCTCGGAGAGGCGAACAGACACCTCCTTAATAAAACGTCGCTACAATTATAAAATTCGCTACCCTTTGTACACTCGGCGGTTATGGCTTTTTAATGTGTCTTAATTAGTTTTTGTTGACTCCTAAAGGGATTATGGAACATGAATTCATAAGTATGAGTTATAATATTTTTGTCTTTTGATATATTTAGTTCACTCGGTGGTTATAAGTACTTCTTACATCACACGACACAATTTATACCTAGGAAGGTCTTTATTATAAAATTTTGTGTTTCCTACTGTGTTTTAGGGGATGTTTTTGTAACTAAAATATTCTGCCCACCCCGAAATGGGTTACGTTTCTCCGAATAGCAAACATCCAACATGATAGGTGATTATCATATACGAGTATTCTGTTCATGGTCTATACCGCTTGGCGTAGCTCAGTTATTTGGGGCCTGACTCTGTATCAGTGGGTACAGGGTTCAAACATCGTAGCATGTACCAGTAGCAATGACATATCTTATTGTCTATGGTTTGAGTTGCGACAATTCTGCCATAAACAAGGACTGGGTCTTCAAACTAATATTTAATAACTTATTGTGTTTTTGCAGGTTTTTGACTTTATCTTTTTCCTAGTACGTGAGGATTGGTCTTTATTTACAAAAATAGGCTCATTCAATGAAAAAACACACTTCGACGTAAGTATACATTCACGTCGTTTTATCTTTTTCTGGATGGACAGAATCTCAAAGTAATGTAAAGAGAAGTCTCAACATGGTCGGTACATTTCACAAATTAAATTTCATGAGTCCCTATTTAACGAGGACGTAAGAAAATGCTAACTAGCTGCCCTTCTTCTCGGCATGTCGTAGGAGGCGACTAAACGACTAGGGATCAATAGAGTCTATCGAGCGATGGGCTAACAACCTGTCACCAATAATTCCTATCAATGTCATGACTACCTCAATATTCATGCTAACATGTGACCTAAGAGATATTATCATCTTTCCAAGGTTGTATTCACCCTTAAATAGATTGAAGGACGTGAATAAATATTATTCGACGTAGCTCAGTTGTTTGGGGCTTGGCTCTGTATCAATGGGTACAGGGTTCAAATTACGCTTGAGCTACCAATGAAAATGAAGTTGAATAAAAATCTATGTGCATTTTCGTAATAACAAAATACATTTACGAACTGCGTCGAATACTACGGTGAGTGAAAACATCGTGTTGACACTTACCTGTTTCCCGAACAGGTAATAGTGGTTGTAAATGGCGACATGGCTTACCACCTGTCACATTTAGTACTGACTATCACCACGTGGGTTCGACGTGGCCATAGAATTTCAGCTTCGCAATTGCGGAGATGGACACATAAACCTCTGACTACGGTTTAATGGTCGTGAACGCTTATGACTTTATGATTAGAATGTATATGTCATTTTGTATATTTCAGTATCGTTTGACGTCATCAAAGCGTGGTCTGCTTATAACGGTCACGGGACCTTATCCGGCAGTAGATGTCTATGACTCGAGTGGCAAAAAGCTTAACTCCACCAACGTGATGAAAGTTGACAAGTTTTTGGTTAGTATCATAATATTGTTGATATTATTTTTAATCGCTAATCGTGAGGTCCCGGGTTCGATTCCCGATGGAAGCAGGGTTAAGAACTACGCTTTTCTTCTGCTTTCCAGTCTGGTTGTTGATTATATATGTTTAAGAAATATATACTTATTGTATATATATACAATAAGTATTTTTAAACATATGTTGACTAGTACCCTGAACACAAGTCTTAAATGAACTTAGCAAGGGGCTAGTTCAATTGGTGTAAGTGTCTTGATTATTCGATTACATTTATTATTTACAGGCTATCCTATTTCCGAGTGCTAAGGATGGTGACCATACCATTTACATATCCGCAGGTGGGATGTATGAAGTCGGTATTTATAATAAGCAGCAATTTCCGTTTAGTATCGGATTCTCACCCAGAATTCCTGGCAGTTTGAAGGAAACCAGCAGGAATCCTTTACCAGGTATCAAACTACACATATTCACGACTACACCTCAAACGGGATAGGCAGAGACTATCGATCACCACTTGGAACACTGAGGAATCTCTCTTGCTTCACTCACACCCATTAACCTTCTCATACATGTTCTTCTGTTCCTCACACTACTTGCCTTGCCTTGAGAAGAATATCTTTAATTTGATCTGTATAAGTTCTACGCGACCTACCCCGTTGAACTCTTACTTTAATTTCTTAAGTTAATTATTACACATACATATGTATAATACTAATGTTAATAAGTATTATGTAATAAATACGTACACACAGAAGATAAGACTATAAAAAGGTCCATACCTACTTACAAGAAGCTACAAACACCAAGTGTGTATAACTGCTACTTCAACAAATAAATGACGATGATTAGTTCTATTGTGATTGCAGCTTCATGATGCGAGTTCTTATTGGGACTCCTAAAGTTTCATATTTCGTTTATTAAGCCATTCACCACTACGATTATGTCGGCACAAGTACAAACACTGATGCCATGGCGTTTGCACTTCTTGTTATTCCGTCGCCATGGTTACACCAACGCAGCCAGCCGCTACAACCGAAGAAAAACGGAGTCGAAGCTCCAATTCTTTTCTTCCTTGTTATTCGGTTCGTTCCAGTTGAGGATCCAAATCTTATCCCAGAGCGAACATATTTAATCAGTTTGGCATCACAATTGACTAAATATTGTGCCGAAAATTATTATTTGTATTTTCAACTTTCACTGAGCTGCTGACTTTGTTGACAAACCATAGACGACTATCCCAAAGTTTATTGGTTACAAATATTCTTCATTCAAATTTTAATGGATTATTGATGAATTTGTGGTTGTTAGCAGATTTTCTGGGCATTTCTTCTCTACAGATCTTGCTTTACGAAATGCCTAATAATTCGACGTAGCTCAGTTGTTTGGGGCTTGAATATGTATCAATGGGTACAGGATCAAAATCCCATTTGAGCATGTACCAATGGAAATGAAGTTTAATGAATTTATAATTTCTATGTACATTTTCGTAATAAAAATACATTTACTAAATGCGTCGAATACTACAGCGATACTAAACATTTTGAGGAAACCTACCTGATCCTCGAACAGGTAATAGTCAGTGATTGTAAATGACGACATGGCTGACCACCTGTCACATTGAGTACTGACTATCCGGTCAACACGTGAGTTTAAGGTAGCCATAGAATTAATACCTCCGCAATTGCGGAGATGGATACCTAAACCTAATAATAATAATAAACCTTTATTCACAAAAGCACACAATTGACACAAATAAATGACAAGAACATTTAACAAAAAAGCTTAAAACTAACCTATCTTAAATTGTCAAATATGTGCCTGTGCGAAATGGACCCACCTCAGTGTATGGTTGAAGTGTGAAATGACACACAATCAACCCTGATATTCTGATAGACCCTTAAAATGCGTACCTGTATTGTAAATAAATATATGAGTAAAAAAGAAATAATAATAATATGTGAACAGGTTAAAATGCATATAGTGTATACATAAAGAAGAACCTCTGACTGTTTGTCTTGTTTTTTGTATAAAACGTGTATTTTCAGGTGAATCAAGATACGTGCTACTAGTAATACCACAAGATTTAGCGTTTTCGGTGACCCATGTGACATTTGCACACGAAAATGGAATCATAGTGACCGCAGATTTCATGAATAACACCGCACCATTTCATTTCCTGGTAAACACTACATTTTACGAAGGAATCGCTTTCAGGATCATTGTGAGTACTATGTCTAACATATTATATATACTAGTGACCTGATCCGGCTTCGCACGGGTATACAATATATAGCCTACTCCATTTTTAATTGATGTTATTATACATATAAACCTTCCTGTTGAATCACTCTATCTATTAAAAAAAACCGCATCAAAATCTGTTGCGTAGTTTCAAAGATTTAAGCATACAAAGGGACATAGGAACAGAGAAAGCGACTTTGTTTTATACTATGTAGAGATATATACTTCGTCACTTTTTAGAATAGATTGGGTTATAATATTAAAATGGAACTGTTGTGAAAGGTTGCCAGTCCATTCTCCAATAACTTCCATTGACCCCTAGTCTCTTAGTCACCTTCTACGATTCGCCAGGAAGAGAGGCAGCTAGTTAGCATTCTTTTTACGTCCCAGACTAGCACAGGGGAGGACTACAAATGAATCTAAGTTGTATTATGTCTTCGTGTGTCTTTTAGCTTAAAAAATATATTTTGCTAATTGCCGTTCCTCCCGGCATGTCGAAGGCGACTAAGGGACTAGGGGTCATTTGAATCTGTTGGACGATGGGCTAGCAACCAGTCACCAATGTTTGATATTACATCTCAACCCAAATATTTATGCTAAAAAGTGACCTAAGAGATATTATATCTTCGAGGTTCTGTCCATCCTGAAAGGGGTTATAAAACGTGAATATTAATTAAGGCTGTAGTTGTAGCGGCTGAGGCTTAGTGGGTAAGACCTCTGGCTTCGTATTAGAGTGCCTAGGTTTGATTGCCGGTTAGGGTAAGTACCAATGAATGAAATTAAAAATAACATACACTTCACGACTTGTGTTTACGCACTCCCTTTTTTATCGTGGCGGGTTTAATCAGAGGCTTGAGCGCCCATATCCGAAATTTCTAGGGCATGTTAGGTATGGTTCACTCGAAGCCCGCGTTTCACTAGATAGACAGCACCCAACGTGATAGGTAGTGAACCGTATCGCCGTATATAGGCACTGACTATTACCTTTCCCGAGGGATAGACAGGTTTCTTCACGATGTTTTCCCTCATCGTTAGAAATTTCATAAATGTATTTCATGAATGTCCATAATTTTAAGACACTATCGGTGAGGAAAAACATCATAATTTTGAGTTACTCTGACTTCCCGGTAACAATAAATATACACAAGTCGTGAAGCGTATGTTGAATTGTATTTTCAGGTACACGGGACAGATTTGCATACTAATAGGCCAATGAATGAAACCTCAAAGTTGATTACAACTCAAAAATCAGGTAAGTGTTTCGAAAGTGATTACAGAAGAGTCCGGTTGTAATAATGAACGGATTATCGAATTAGCCCCTTGGTAAGTTCAAACAAGACTTGTGTTAAGCGTACTAGGCAACGTATATAATATATACTTATTATATATAGATAAACGCATATATAGCACACATAAATTTTTACTACCTCCGTGGCGCGATCGGTAAGACACCTCAACGCTAATCGTGGGGTTCCGGGTTCGATTCCCGGTGGTGGCAGAGTTAAGAACAGCGCTTTTCTACTGCTTTCCAGTCTGGTCGTTGATTATATATGCTAAATATGTATTTATCTATATATAATATGTATACATTTCTTAAATATACGTTGACTAGTACCCTTAACAGAAGTCTCAAATGTACTTACCAAGGGGCTAGTTCAATTGGTGTAATAATGTCCAAATATTATTATTATTATCAATCAATGAAGAATAGCGTCCCTGGCTTCATCGGGAATCGAGACCTCACGATTAACGTTCAGGTGGTTAACCAATCGCGCCACGGAGGTCGTCAAATTGATCTGTATAAATGAAATGTAGTGCTTTTATTTAATATAAGGATTATAAAATTACGTATTGAAAGTCAAAAAAAAAAACATTTTTACATAAAATTGCTCTTAAAGTTAGATAATGTTGAAAAAATTAATTAGATCTAATTAAACTAATAGTATTTCGTAAAGGAAAACCTACAGAGAAGATTAGTTAAGTGAGAAGTTAAGTTGTGTATAAGTATGTTTTATGTTACAGTGTCTGAAGCGCCAATATCCATTCCTAATGCCCAAATTATAGATGCACCAGATGTGGTACTTTATGGCAATGCAATGACTCTGATCTGCAAGGTGGAAGCCTATCCAGCTGCGAAAATAGTCTGGAGTTTTGGACAAAAGACCTTGGCTGGAGAGGTATGTTACGCCAACAATAATTATACAGACAGATCACGCCTGTCATATTGTATTAATGTCATATTAATTCGACGTAGCTCAGTTGTTTGGGGCATGACTCTGTATCAGTGGGTATAGGGTTCAAATCCCACTTGAGCATGTACTAATGGAAATGAATTTTAATGAATTTCTATGTACATTTTCGTAATTAAAACACATTTACGAAATGCATCGAATTATACGGTGAGGAAAAACATCGTGAGGAAACCTACCTGTTCCCCGTACAGGTAATAGTTAGTGCTTGTAAATGGAGACATGGCTGACCACCTGTCACATTGAGTACTGACTATCTGGTTAACACGTGGGTTCGAGGTGTCAATAGAATTACAACCTTCGCTAATGCGGAGATGGACATCTGAACCTCTGACTACCCCGCAAGGGTTAATGGTCGTGAATGAGTTTGTTAAGTTTGTTTTTGTAGATCACGCCTGATTCCCTGTAGGTAGGGAGAGATCACAGATCCCCATCTTACCCGATCCTGACAAACCACTTTCGCTTCATTGACACTTATATACCTCCTCATACACAGTCAATAATAATAACCTTTAAGATCCATAATGAGGTTCACGTGTACAGATCAATTGGATCCTCTCTACCTACATAGTTTTTATAGTTTTTATAGTTTTTTCCTTTCTTTCGTTCAAGTGTTTGAATTGGTGTCAAAGTGTCTCAATTGTTCATCTGGCTAGTCACCATAAAATATGGTGACAAATGGGGATCCGTGAGTGTTGTCGACCTCTCAACAGGGAGACTGGCAATGCGTATAATAATACACATAAAATCACCTTTTAGAATGCATAATTCGTATTGAGTACTTTATTCCGATACTAAATTATATTTCTAAGCACTCTATATACACACTCGCTGGTAAACTTAATAATTACCGTAAGCCTACGGAAACAAATGTATACAAATGTATGCTTGAAACGTTTAAAAGAGTTTCTTAATCCGAATATTTAAGAGAATCGCAATTTTTATTAATTTTACAAGAAAAACAAACACGCGTAAATTTTATAGGTTTAAGAGATTCGTGATTTATACTCATGATTAATAACTAACGGGACTTATCCCGTAAGTTTTTTTATAATAAAGTTACCTTTATTATTAAGCCAACGTTTCGGCTACGTTGCAGTAGCCTTGGTCACGAGCAGACTGATCGCGTAAAATTTGTAAAAAAGTATTTGCCTTTGTTGTCAGTTGACCCGGGACAAAGGCCATTGCAACATGGCCGCAACTTCGGCTAACAAAGGCAATACTTTGTTTGTAATATATGTTTCCTAACGCTTCCAGAACGTTCTATTGGAAATGCCAGGGACTTATTTAAGCTACTTAACCATTAACAAGACGAGGGAAAATGGCACATATTATTGTCGCGCCAACAATCTCAGAGGGGAAAGCAGGCACCCAAAGCAAATAACAGTCTATCGACCTATATTCATGGCGGTTCTATATAAACCTAAAGGTAAGAATATTTCATTTACGTACATAATTTACAGTCGCTAACGGTAAGGGAAAACATCGTGAGGAAACCTGTCTATCCCTCGGGATAGGCAATAGCTATAATTTTATAGTGCCTATATACGGCGGTACGGTTCACTACCTATCACGTTGGGTGCTGTCTATCAAGTGAAACGCGGGCTTCGAGTGACCCATACCTAACATGCCTTCGAAATTTCGGAGATGGGCACTCAAGCCTGTGTGACACAAGTCGTGAAGCGTATGTTTATGTAAGAATATTCTGGTAAATAATAATAGTTTAGTTTTAAAGCCAAAAATAAACTAATAATTATAAAATAAAATATTAACGCTAACTATATTAGTTCGACATAGCTCAGTTGTTTGGGGCTTGACTCTGCATCAGTGGGTACAGGGTACAAATTCCGCTTGAGCATATGCACCAATGGAAATAAAGGTAAATGAATTTCTATATACATTTTCGTGATAAATATACATTTACGAAAAACTACGGTGAGGGAAAACATCGTGAGGACACCTACTTGTTCTCCGAATAGATAATAGTTAGTGCTTGAAAATGGCGACATGTAACATTGAATAGTGACTATCTGGTCAACACGTGTATTCGAGGTGGCCATAGAATTACTACCTTCGCAATTGCGGGGATGCACACCTGAACCTTTGACTTCCCCGCAAGGATTAATGGTCGGAACGCGTATTCTTTTTTGTAGTATACTAACTATAGTCTATTCGCGTTAAGTAAATAGTGACGTCATGATATATAGACGTTAAACTGACCAATGAGACGTTAGTAAATGAGAAAACAAGTCACATCGACCAATGGCAGACGACAACACGTCTCATTGGTCAAATCGTCGGGACATGATGACATCACTATTTTCTTAATGCGAATGTACTATAATAACTCTTTCGCAGAATCCGAGAGTATTGAAGTTGAATCTCAAGCCCTTATACCATGCGAAGCCATATCCTACCCTGACCCCAAGGTGACTTGGTACCACAACGACTCAATCATTGCAAGGGGTGACCAGGATTACAACATCACAGAGCAGGGTCTCGTCATAAGGAGTATGCATACTAAACACCTTGGATCATATACTTGTGAAGTGACAAATGGTCATGAAACACAATCCTTTAAGAGTGACGTTAAAATTACTGGCATTGGTAAGTTATACATATGTATAAGTACAGTATATTTAAATACTAGTGACCCGCTCCGGCTTCGCACGGGTATAAAATATATAGCCTACTCCACTATTTAATGGATGTTATTATACATATTAACCTTCCTCTTGAATCACTCTATCTATTAAAAAAAACCGCATCAAAATCCGTTGCGTAGTTTCAAAGATTTAAGCATACAAAGGGACATAGGGACAGAGAAAGCGACTTTGTTTTATATGTAGTGATATAGTAGTAAGTATTGGAGTCCACTGCCAGGTGAACTGACCTCAAGAAGGTCGCTGGTAGTGGCTGGATGAGGGCCACGAATGATCCTGTTCTGTGGCATACCCTTGGGGAGGCCTACGTCCAGCAGTGGACGAGTATAGGCTGATTGATTGAAGTATAGTAGTTATATAAGATAACTTAGAGTACAGACAGGTAGACGCTTTATTGAAATAGGGTGATGTTAGGAGTACTCATAACTGCCGAGTATGTATGTATGAGGAGGTGTATAAATGTCAATGAAGCGAAAGTGGTTTGTCAGGATCGTCATAGATGGGGATCCAAGATCTCTGCCTACCCCTCTACAGGGAATCAGGCATCATGTATATGTAAGTATTGTGTGTATAAGTAAACGCGTTCACGACTATTAACCCTCGTGGGTTAGTCATATGTTCAGGTTTCCATCGCCGCTACCGCAGAGGTAGTAATTCTATGGCAACCTTTTTTTTTTAATTCTTTATTAAGCCATTCACCACTAAGGTTATGTCGGCTGAAGTACAAACACTGATGCCACGGCGTTTGAACTTCTTTTTATTCCATCGCCACGGTTACAGCAACGCTGTCAGCCGCTACAACCGAAGAAAAACGAAACCGAAGCTCCAATTCTTCTCTTTCTTGTTCTTCGGTTCGTTCCAGTTGAGGATCCAAACCTTATCCCAAAGCGAACATATTTAGCCAGTTTGGCATCACAATTGACTAAATATTCAGTCGAAAATAATTATTTGTATTTTCGACTTTCACTGAGCTGCTGCCTTTGTTGACGCACCTTAGAAACGTGTTTTTTTCTATTTTATTAAATATTTCTTAATATTTTCAGAGGTGCCGTCAATAGATAATAAATACATGGGTAATAAGGAAATGAAACTAGGAGAGTTTGCAACATTGAATTGCAGGTATGCTACATGTATTTAGTACAATTTAAAATATATATGTCTCACACGCAAAAAAACGAGTAGCGTTTAAGTGTTTAAACGATGTCGCCACGGAGGTCGTCAAATATCTATGTAATATGAATAAGAAATACCTTATTTAACATTTAGACAATAGAATCTTTACAAGAAATCAAAAAGATTACAAGCTTAAAACTAATCAAAATAATTTGTTTATAAATTAAATAAATCTAAAACTTTGTCGTTGTCGTTGGAGCGCAGAGTGCCCAATATGCTGGCAGCGTTCCCCCTCTGAATAGCCAGACTAATTCTCTGGCGAAGGAAGCTACCAGCTCTGCGATCCCCACTGGACTCTTGCAGCCGATGGGCATGTTTGTAATATGTATGTTCGCCGTGTGGCGGCGGCTTTAGAATAAGACTGTAGTACATTATTGCAGTCCGCCACCCCATCTCTTCCCGTGGGTGTCGTAAAAGGCGACTAAGGGACTAATTAGACCTATGATAAACATACATAGGTCCCAAGCCACATAGTATTTACGGATTATGATGACTATATTTATAAATAGTATATATGTATATTAACAATAAATTAATTCTATAATATAACCTGGATTTAACATTATAAATATTAATTAAATTAAAAATATTATCATATTAATTAATTTTGAATGAATGAAATTTATTTAAATATTCTGACGGTGGTATAAAACTGAATTCTTAGTGATATTTTAATAGCAAATATTTTTGGCTACCACCGTCATCTTTTAATCAAATTTATTTATTCATAATAATATAGTTGTGCATCATGGTCCGTAAATACTATTGTGCGACCGAGCGATGGCGGTATATCCATCCGAAAAGGGTAGGGAAGCCAAATACAAAGCCGATGACGGGCAGCAGCGTCATCTGTGCTAAAGTCCTTACCCCTGCGATCTCCAACCCGCCTGCCCAGCGTGGAGATTAGGGCAATACCCCCCCATGTTATGACAACATTTAAAAAGATGGCCCCCGAGTTCCTGGCGGCACTGTCGTCCTGGCCACGGTGACGGTCGGGGGCAGCGACAGTGCCCAGGGGTGCGAAGAATCCCCAGGCGTCCAACGAGTCACCAAAACTACTGACCGTGGCGACGTATAACGGACGCAGTCTCCGGCTGGATTCTCATCTGGCCGAACTGGAGGTAGAACTTACTAAAATCAGGTGGCATATCCTGGGGTTAAGCGAGGTCCGAAGACAGGGCGAGGACTGCTTAACCCTAAGCTCTGGCCATCTGTTCTACTTCCGGGAAGGAGACTGCAAGTCCCAGGGGGGCGTAGGCTTCCTCGTCAACAAAGTCCTCTGTAACAACGTTGTGGAAGTGTCCAGTGTGTCGACAAGGGTGGCGTACATCATTCTTAAACTCTCGGATCGATACTCACTAAAAATGATCCAGGTGTACGCCCCCCACATCGGCACACTCAGACCCAAGAGGTAGAGGCCCTATATGATGATATCGAACGGGCCTTGCATCATACCACGTCCACTCACTACAACGTTGTGATGGGGGACTTCAACGCTAAAGTTGGTCGAAGGGAGAGTGGTGAATCGAGGATTGGACCACACGGCATTGGCAGTCGGAATTCCAGGGGACACATGTTGGTCCACTTTCTAGAATCGCAGGGGGCTGTATCATATGAACACTTTTTATAAGAAAAAGCCCCAACGGAAGTGGACCTGGAAAAGTCCCGACGGAAACACCTTTAACGAGATCGACTTCATCATGGCGGACAAAAAGCACATATTCAGGGATGTCTCTGTGAATCAACAGGTTTAATACCGGAAGTGATCACCGCATGGTAAGAGGCACCCTGAATATCAATTATAAGCTAGAAAGGATGCGCATGATGAAGTCCACGCTCCGACCGACCCGACTGCAAATGGCTGCTGGTTCATCCAAGTTCCAGTTGGAACTCCAGAACCGCTTTGCCATTCTGCAGACCACGACCAATGTTGACGAGGACCTCGAAAAATGTGACCAGAATAATCGGCGAGGAAGGGAGCCGGTTCTGCAGGGCTCGAGCTGGGAGCCGTAAGTCGGATCTCTCGGACGAGACTTTGGACCTTATGAGGTTAAGACGAGAAACTCCACAGACATCTCCTTCGCAAACAGCTACGCTAAACAAACAGATAAAGAAGGCAATACGACGTGACCTACGTAAGGCTAATGCTCTCCTCATCAAAGAGTTGATCGAGCAAAATCGTGGGGATGCGCGTATTCGCCCGAAAACTGGGACGTAGCCATATGACGAAGTTGAGGACTGCTCGTGGGAGACATGGTCACCTCTAAACCAGAGATCTTGTCTGAGATAGAAGATTTTTACGGCCAGTTATACCGCTCGCGATGCCGAAATCCGGTTCCTGACCCCTCCGATTCAAGGGCCACATTGACACGCCACTTCACTGAGGACATGCCTGAAAATAGCTTTGGATGAGATTGAAATGGCCTTAAAACAGCTTAAAAATGGAAAGGCTCCGGGAGAGGATGGAATCACCTCTGAGCTCCTGAAATCTGGTGGAAGACCGGTTCTGGGGGAGCTCCAGAGAATTTTTAACAATGTCATCTTCTCCGGAAGAACTCCAGAATGTTGGGGCAGAGGTGTGGCTGTTCTGTTCTTTAAGAAGGGAGATAAAGCCCTCTTGAAGAACTACAGGCCGATAACACTTCTGAGCCACATATATAAGCTGTTCTCGAGGGTCATTTCCAATAGAATCTCAGCCAGGCTAGATAGCTTTCAGCCTCCAGAGCAGGCCGGGTTTCGACGGGGCTTTAGTACCATGGATCACATCCACACGCTGAGGCAAGTTATACAGAAAACTGAAGAGTATAACCAGCCACTATGCCTCGCGTTTGTGGACTATGAGAAAGCCTTTGACTCGGTCGAGACCTGGGCAGTCATGGAAATCCTTGCAGCGATCTCAAGTCGACTGGCGATACGTGAGTGTGCTGAGACATATTTATGATTCCGCCATGATGACCGTTCAACTCCAAAGCCACGGCACGAAACCTATCCAGGTGAGAGGTGTCAGACAGGGGGATGTTATGTCCCCGAAACTGTTCTCGAGTGCACTGGAAGATGTCCTTCAAAACGTTGGATTGGGTTGAACGGGGAATAAATATAAATGGGGAATACATCTCGCACCTCCGCTTTGCTGACGATATCGTCCTGATGGCAGAGTCGCTGCAGGATCTGGAGGAAATGCTGTCCGAACTAGATGCTGCTTCTCGACGCATCGGACTCGGGATGAATTTAGAAAAAACCAAAATCATGTCTAATGATTTGGTGTTCCCGAGACCGGTTGCCCTTGGGGGCACTCCCGTAGAAGTTGTTTCCCAATACGCTTACTTAGGCCAAATTATACAGCTTGGCAGAAACAACTTCGAAAGGGAGGCGGACAGAAGAATACAGCTGGGAATGGGCAGCATTTGTGAAGGCTAAGGCATGTTCTCACGTCGTCTTTACCACAATGCCTGAAAACTAAGGTTTTCAATCAGTGTGTGCTCCCCGTTATGACGTACGGATCTGAGACGTGGACACTCACTGCGGGACTAGCCCACAAATTCAAGGTCGCTCAGCGTGCTATGGAGCGGAAGATGCTCGGGGTTTCTCTGGTAGATCGCATCAGAAATGAGGTGATACGCCAGAGAACTAAAGTTACCGACATTATGAAAAGAATTAGCACGCTGAAGTGGAGTTGGGCTGGTCACGTATGCAGAAGGACCGATGGTCGCTGGAGCAAAAAAGTCCTAGAGTGGAGACCGCGTCTCAGTAAACGTAGTGTGGGGCGCCCCCCGGCAAGGTGGGAAGACGACCTGCGCAGGTTGGCTGGCATCGAATGGATGCGAACGGCCACTGACAGGGAGAAGTGGCGTCATTTGGGGGAGGCCTATGTCCAACAGTGGATTGATACAGGCTGATGATGATGATGATGATGATGTATGTTCTTATATTTCCAGTGTTAGCAAAGGCCGACCGAAACCAGAGTTTTCCTGGCAGTTTAAACCGAGAAATTCTTACGACTTTGAAGGATTACCATATGACATATCTGACACTAGTGACAGTACACTCAATATAACAGTAGGAAAACATCACAATGGCGTCTTCAGGTGTCAAGTAACAAATGAGGTTGGACAGGATTACAAGGATTTCGAGGTTCAAGTTAAATGTGAGTAAAACATACAACCCTATATACAACATACCCCCGGCAAGGCGGGAACACGACCTGCTCAGGTTGGCCGGCATCGAATGGATGCGAACGGCCACTGACAGGGAAAAGTGGCGTCATTTGGGGGAGGCCTATGTCCAACAGTGGATTGATACAGGCTGATGATGATGAAAACATACATGATCGTTTCCCCGTAGAGGGGCAGGTAGAGATCACGTGCCAATTCATTGACACCAAAATCCTCCACATACACACTTAGCTGTTATAGGTACTTCTAATGTTACCCTTTTCTGTATGTCGTTTCTGACTATGAAATGTATGTTATCACCCTTCCACTTTACCCATATCTATAGTATTATATTATCTGTGCCCACATATATATTCCTTTTGTCAATCTACTATTATTCATCCGCATAATAATATGTCCAAACTATCGAAACGTGCCGTTTTCAATCTTAGTTACTAAATCTTCTTTCAACCCGCTTTTCAATATACTTCAATGCTTAATGTACTGTGTTAGATAGACCATTTATTGAGGAAGGCTTTAGAGTATATAACATCACCCTGCATCTAATAGGAGCGAAGAATATAACATAAAAATCAAATTATAACTACAATGCTATCTATGTTTCATGTAATGTAAACTTCTGAAAAAATAAAAATGTGGCATATTATTTGATATAGCTTGAACTATATATTAACATAAAAATCAAATTATAACTACAGTGCCATCTGTGTTTCATGTAACGAAAAATAAAAATGTTGCATATTATTTGATATAGCTTGTACTATATATGTATAATACTTTTCTTTCTAAATTTCCTAGTTCCCCCAACAATCCAAAACGAAGAAGACCATAAGAAGTCCATTACAGTAAGAGAGGGAGATCCAGTGGAGTTGAGTTGCAGCGTGGAAGCTGAACCTCCAGCCAGAGTGGAGTGGAAGAGAGTCAAGGGCACTGTCCAAGTTCCCATGGACGAAAGGCATGTAATTGACTACATGAACACGCTAAGGTAAGTCTTTATTATATACAATTACTAATTAGTAATTAAATACTTACTTACGAACAACATCTCTACATAGTATAAAACAAAGTCGCTTTCTTTGTCCCTATGTCCCTTTGTTTGCTTAAATCTTTGAAACTACGCAACGGATTTTAATGCGGTTTTTTTAATAGATAGAGTGATTCAAAAAGAAGGTTTATATGTATAATAACATTCACTAAATAGTGGAGTAGGCTATTTTATACCCGTGCGAAGCCGGAGCGGGTCACTAGTACATGAATAAAACTATTATTTACAATTAAAAACAAAACAAAAAAGAAACTTTAAAGGAAAAATATCTCCTTTAGCTCCTCGCTGTCGGAGAAAGGCACTGTCCTCAACAAACTGGCAACATTACCTCTCTGAATGGTCAAACTAGCGATTATAATACTTTTGTTAAGTGATGATTTAAGTTATTTTGGTTTTAATCGAAATACTGTATTGTACGTATTTATCTATGTATAATATGTATATATTTCTTAAATTTACGTTGACTAGTACCCTTAACACAAGTCTTAAATCAACTTACCAAAGGGCTAGTTCAATTGGTGTAATTGTCCAAATGTTATTATTATAAGTTTCTTTGTCTTTGTATTTTTTCCGTTTTGGTTTTGTATTGGTTTACATAGGCACTGCCTATCATTGACTTAAGACAGTTAGAGGTATATTTCATCTTGAGCCTTAATATTCCAGATTCTACGCATACATAAACGATTCTGCAGAATATGTATGTATGGCAGAGAATTCACTGGGGAAATCAGAACGACGAGTGACAGTCACTGTTATAGGTATGAGATATTTTCCTCGTAATATTCTTTGATTTTAATCATAAAATGCCTTTTAGTGGTTCTGACATAATACCAGCTTGCGTTTGCCAAAGAATGAACCAAAGAAGAGAAGAGTTGGAACCTATTTGCTGCGGGGTATAACTAATGCATGTTATTTGTCTTAGTTGTAAGTTGTAATTGTAAACGTCTTGTATCGTGTATATTTTGTGGCATATATTATAATAAATATACTTAAAACTGACCTATGAGCTATATCTTCGAGGTTCTATCCACCTGAAAGGGATTAAGGGATATGTATATATATGTATAATATACATGGTTTTGAGCTATGAATAAACTAAATAATTCATTTATGTGTATTTACATTCCAGTACCTCCCTACATAGACGCTCCGGATCGTAAAGCGATGACTGTGAACCGAGGGGCCACAATAACCCTACCCTGCACCGCGTCACTTGGGGCCCCAATCCCTACCACATCCTGGTACTTCATTTCTAGCAAAGGTGCCTCAAAGACATTGCACACTGGGTAAGTATCCATAACATCATCATCATAGTTTTAACAGATTCTCGATTTATACTCATGATAAATAACTAGCGGGACTTATCGCGTAAGTTTTGATATAATAAAGTTACCTTTATTAACCCAATAATTAAATATAAAGGTAACTTTATTATATAAAAACTTACGCGATAAGTCCCGTTAGTTATCAATCATCATCATCATCAGCCTGTATCAATCCACTGTAGGACATCCGCATCCATTTGATAAAAATAATAATATTTGGGACATTATTACACCAATTGAACTAGACTCTTGGTAAGTACATTTAAGACTTGTGTTAGGGTACTCGTCAACGTATATTTAAGAAATGTATACATTTTATATATATATGTAGATGAATACATATATAGTATATATAATCAACGACCAGACTGGAAAGCGGTAGAAAAGCATAGTTTTTAACTCTGCCTACACCGGGAATCGAACCCGAGACCCCAGGATTAGCGTTCAGGTGTCTAACCGATCGCACCACGGAGGTCCGGTGTTAGAGTTTTCATTTCTTTTGCTTTGCAGTCTGGTCGTTGATTATATATGCTTTAAATATATTACTTAAATATTGGTTTTTAGTGCCCTCAAAATAGGTCTTAAATGTACTTAGCCAGGGGCTAGTTCAATTGATGTAATAGAGTCCTAAATATAAAAATTAAACATCATATTAAGGACATATAAGATAATAACAATAATTAAACATATATACACATCACGCTTGATTTCGTGTAGAGTGGAAGGCAGAGATCACGGATCCCCATTTTTGCCGATCCTGACAGACCACTTTCGCTTCATTGACACTCATAGATCTTCTCATACACACTCGGCAGTTGTAGACACTCCTAACGTCAACCTTGTTCAATATAATATATATATTATCTTACAAATCAGTCAAGCAACAATCCATGAACAGATTGAACAGCCAGTGTATGTATGTATGTAATTCCTTGTAATTATTAATGTATGTAATTATATATTATATACCTCGGCCAACGCATTAGTTTGGCCATTCAGAGAGGTAATGTTGCCAGTTTGTTGGGGACCGTGCCTTTCTCTGACAGCGATGAGCTAAATGAGATATTTTTCCTTTAAAGCTTTATTTTATTAGTTTTCTTTTTTTTACTGTAAATAATAGTTTTGTTTTGAATTATAGTATCCATTGTAGAATAAGTATTATCCATAATTGTGAAAATTCGAATTATGTAATTGTTATTTTCAGGGGCACAAACACAAACCCTTTGACCATAAGAAACGTCGATCGATCTAACGAAGGTACCTACATATGTGTAGCCAAAAACATCGGGGGCTATGATTCTATAAAAGTGTTTATTAGTGTAGCCATGTCTCCAAAAGAAAATACTATCAAACATGGTTTAGACGGGTAGTAATAAGAAATTACTGTTAGAATCTGTAGGTTAGAATATAAAAAATGTATCCTTATAAATAGTGTGATTTTCTTCGTATGTATTTTAATAGGAGATTTTAATAGATTATTATATGATTAGTTTTGATTACTATGCTGCTGTCATACGAGAGAAGGGCACATAAATCTTTTTGGTCAAACTGAGATGATTGGGATTAAAGTTTTACCATATTCTGCTTCATAGAGTGGAAACATATTGTATGCCTATGGTAACTTCGAATTCCTTGAAGATTAAATTCTACTAAAAATTGAGTAGTTGTGCCTTTTTATCTGATTCTAAATATGTATAACACACAATTTAAAAAAAATGTTAGTTGTGCCCTTTTTTCTTATAACTGCAGTATGAGTACTGTCATTTAGTGTAATTTTTAGTCTATAAATATACGTAAATATTATTGCGTTGTAGTGTTATTTTAAATTTAGTGCTATTCCTATCATTTAATTATTAAGTCTTGTAACTACATAATGTAATTAAAAATAAAATAATCCCTTACCGGTTATTGTTTTAGTAATTCGACGTAGCTCAGTTGTTTGAGGCTTGGCTCTGTATCAGTGGGTACAGGGTTCAAAACCGTTAATGAATTTCTATGTACATTTTCGCAATAAATACATTTACGAAATGCATCGGATACTACGGTGAGGGAAAACATCGTGAGGAAACCTACCCGTTGAACAGGTAGTCAATGCTTGTAAATGGTGACATAGCTTACCACCTGTCACATTGAGTACTAACTATCTGGTTAACACGTGGGTTCAAGGTGTCCATAGAATCACTACCTTCGCGATTGCGGAGATGGACACCTGAACCTCTGACTAACCCGCAAGGGTTAATGGTCGTGAATGCGTTTGTCTTTTGTCTTTTATGTTCTTGAGAAAAAGCACATAAAAGTTTTTATAATTACAAAAAGTATTGGTATATTTTCAAATTGGTATTGAACCCAAAACCTTTGCTACCCGAATCATCTTAACTCACATCCTCTTTTAACAGACAAACATTCACGACATTTAATTTCTTTTGTGGTGAACAGAACCCTGCATACATATACATCTTTGGTCGTATCTTTGGAGTACCTATAACCGCCGAGTGTATGAATGTCAATGAAGCGAAAGTGGTCTGTCAGGATCGGGACAAATGGGGATCCTTGATCTCTGCCTACCCCTGTACTGGGAATCAGGCGTGATGTGTATGTACGTATGTATCTTTGGTTACTTTTGGAATGACTATCATTATAAGTAAGAAAAACTACACAAAATCGATTAAACATTTTTATTTACATATTTTTCATCATTTATTATGTTAGCTGGGACGTTAAAAGATGTTAACTAGCTGCCATTCTTCCCTGCATGTCGTAGGAGGCGACTAAGGTACTAGGGGTAAATAGAATATATTGGGCAATGGGCTAGCATCCTGTCACTTATGTGTGATTATGACATCGCAACCCCCAATATTCAAGCTAAAGTGACTTAGGAGATATTTTGCCTAGGTTCTGTTCACCCCGATAGAGATTAAAGGACGTGAATGTATATGTATGTATGTAACTCTTCTTACATTATTATTAACTCTTAAATAAGTTTAATTATGATATAGAGGAAGAAAACCATACGTACAAACACTCACACGCTTTAATCCCTTTTGGGGTGAACAGAAGCATAGATATATTATGAACTAGCGACCCGCTCCGGCTTTGCACGGGTATAAAATATATAGCCTACTCCACTATTTAATGGATGTTTTTATACATATAAACTTTCCTCTTGAATCAATCTATCTCTTAAAAAAACCACATCAATATCCGTTGCGTAGTTTCAAAGATTTAAGCATACAAAGGGACATAGGGACAGAGAAAGCGACTTTGTTTTATACTATGTAGTGATACTCTAGAAAGCTAGATACCCATCATACATACATAATTCACGACTTTATCTATGGGACTAGTAGTAACACCAACAACATACATTTACATCGTATAATCTCAATAGGGGTAGACACAACCTTGGAGACGACGATATCTCTTGTCATTTAATAGCATGAACATTGTAGTTGTGACATCATATGGAACAATGTTGACAGATTGCTAGCCCATAACCCAATAGATCCCATTTACCCCTAAACCCTTAGTAGCCTCCTAAAACATAGCGGGAAGAACGGCAGCTAGTTAGCATTCTTTTTACATAATACATAATTTTAGCCCTTCACGACTTATTTACTCAAGGAGGGTAGCAGATCAATGTCGTCCGTATGGTCGTGTACTGGCCTCTTGTACTGGGCGTCCAAACTCGCTATCGCCATGACCTTAATACTGCGTCGGAGCCACAGAGGTCCGTTGCGCATAGACAGGGTTAGAATACCACGGGACGGTATAGTATTGTTCCATCTGGTAAGAAAGAAAGATTGGTATAATTCACATACTTAGAAAGAAAGAAATCTTTTTTTTTGTTTCTTTAATAAGCCATTCACCACTAAGGTTATGTCGGCTGAATTACAAACACTGATGCAACTTGTTATGCTATCATTCATCCGCATAACATGTCCAATCGAAGCATGCCCTTTTCAGTCTTAGTCACTACATCTTTTAAACCGCAATCTTCCCTTATCACACAATTTTTAATTCTATCATTCAATGTCACTCCTAACTTGCTTCTCAGTGACCGCATTTCGACAGGATTGATTCTACTTTCATGCTTCTTTTGCCATACCCAACTTTCACTACCATAAGTCAATGTTGGAACCAGCACAGCCATATGAATAGTTGCTAATCCATCTTCCAATTCATTCCATTGACCCCTAGTCTTTCCACCTATGACATGGGAAGAACGGCAGCTAGTTAGCATTCTTTTTACGTCCCAGCTGTGTTAGTAGTATGTATGTGAACTTACATAGCCTGGTACTGTATGTATATCTGCGCCTGTGCATTAGGCGGAACGGTGATAGTCTTGGGATGTATCTTGAAATTCTTGTCTCCTGTCCATTGAACTGTGAACGTTATGGCAGATGTTCCTGTAATTGAATGAATTGAAATTCAATTCTTTTATTCAATATACGGACCATAAATATGACTTATTGAATGTAAAAAAAAACTACTAATAAAAAAGTCGTTAAGATGAAAAGATAGATAATAGTTGAACTAGTTGATTCGGGATGTAAATCAACAGATAACTAGTTGCATTTCTTCTCGGCTAGCTCAAAATAAAATAATTAAGTTAATTAATAATGATAGTAACTAAAAATATATAGTACACTTTTATACCAATTGAACTAGCCCCTTGGTAAGACGTAGACGTTAAGGGTACTAGTCAACGTATATTGAAGAAACATATCAAAACATATATTATCAACAACCAGATTGGAAAGAAAAGAAAAGCGTAGTTCTTAACTGTGCCTCCACTGGGAGTCGAACCCGGGACCTCACGATTAAAGTTCAAGTGCTTAATCATTCACGCCACAGATTTCGTTATTAAGTAATATACGTATAATAAGCAACCACTATAGATCGCCACTTTAAACGATCCTGACAAACTTCTTTCATCTCTCTCAAACCAATGTACTTTCTCATACATGCTCTTCTGTTTTTCTTAACTTAATACTCACTGCTAGTATGGGAGACAGTGACAAACGATTTTTCATAGTCTCCCCTAAATATTGCCCCTAAGTCCAGGAAATCAGGCTCTAGTTTAACGGAAGGATAATAGAGCTCCAGAAATAGTGGTATGGTCTGAAATCAAACGTTATATGGTAAACTTATGAATGATTAATAACTAACGGGACTTATCGCGTATGTTTTTATATAATAAAGTTACCTTTATCAACCCGACGTTTCCCGTTAGTTATTAATCATGAGTATAAATCGCGAATCTCTTAAAACTATAACTTATGAATGGTTGGACATCCGATTGATTTGGCTTCGAGAAGACATTATGTTATCATGTGTGTATGTTACCGGCCAAACCAGATTTCAGGAAAAACTAGCTTGGCCTAGGCTAAACTAGTTCTTCCTACTCACGCTAGGATTAATTAGTAAGGTTAGTAGGAAAAACTAATTTGTCCTAAAATCGAGTTTGGCCGGCAACATATATAAAAAGCAAGAAACTTTAATTTTAATGGACTCACCACGTCTATGGTTGGTTATTTCTAGTCTTTTCATAAATTCAAAATTGTTTTTTCATACCCTATACCATATAAACATCGCGATGAATTAACAATCACAAACGCGGGTAGTCCAACAAAACAATGCGATTCATTCTAAACGGCGCGGCGTATACCTACTCGACCTGTATTGTAGGCCACTCCCACGTAACTTCTTCAAACTTTTTTTTTTCATTTAACTCATTTGACGTAATAGAAAAGGTAATCGGTCATTAAGATCACTACTTAGTATAAAACAAAGTCGCTTTCTCTGTCCCTATGTCCATTTGTATGCATAAATCTTTGAAACTACGCAACGGATTTTGATGCGGTTTTTTTTAATAGATAGAGTGATTCAAGAGGAAGGTTTATATGTATAATAACATCCATTAAATAGTGGAGTAGGCTATATATTTTATACCCGTGCGAAGCCGGAGCGGGTCGCTAGTTTATTGTAAGTTCATATGGACAATGTATTGGGTTATATTCTTGCAGTGCATCAATGATCTTTAATAATTACAACAGACCTCAATAGTTAAAACAAAATGTAGTCGATATAATATTATGTGTTTCTGATACCTACAAATATTTACACGACCCATATAGAGAATAGTTATTTTTAAACACTCGGCATTTATACTCTTTTTATTTCCTATATGAAACCGGGGGCCTTACTCCACTAATGCATTGTAGACTCAATATTACTTCAGTATCGATAAAGTAATATTGCCCCGGGTCATATCACGATAAATTAATAAAGATTAAAGGAAGACCAGCCGCGACCACGGCTTATGCAACTGGGTCGAAATGTTGGGTAATATAGAGGTATCGTTACCTTTATTAATTTATCGTGATATGACCCGGTCTCTTATAGTAAATACATATGGAGAATTCAGTAGTTTAGTAAATCGTGTAGTCAGCCTTTTTGTATTTACCTTTATAGGTTCTTCCTTAGTATGAATGATAAGTATGGCCTCTTCAACGTCTCGTTCGCCGTACGAAGGATTGTCAATCATCAGAAGGCCTGAGACTAGATTAGGTGGCACCATTTTGTCTGCGTAGAGAGAGACTTCTACCGACATCTGTTGTTTAGATAAGAAATTACAACTCATAAGTCAAGGATGCATGTTAGTGTATGACGTATATAAAGTAGTTATGTCAAAGACAAACGCATTCACGGCCATTAACCCTTGCGGGGTATCCAGAGGTTCAGGTTTCCATGTCCGCAATTGCGAAGGTAGTAATTCTATGGACACCTAGAACCCACGTTTTGACTAGATCGTCAGTACTCAATGTGACAGGTGATAAGCCCTGTCGCTATTTACAATCACAAACTACTACCGGTTTCCGCACGATGTTTTCCCTCACCGTAGTATTCGACGCATTTAGTAAATGTATTTTTATTACGAAAATGTACATAGAAATTCAGTAAATTTCATTTCCATTTGTACATGCTCAAGCGGGATTGGAATCCTGTACCCACTGATACAAAGTTAAGCCTCAAACAACTGAGCTACGTCGAATTACCGTAGTATGTATGGATTAAAATTTCACATCGAGTATAAAAATCTGAATATTCATAACAAATATTCAAAGTATACTCAATCTTTTAAAAGACACTTGACATTGTTTATTACCCCAAACTTCAGTACACCCAAATTAGCGTAAATTGCGAACCTCTGACAGCCCTCTAAAGGGCAGTTAATGCTAAAAGTGCAGTCCCAATAACATTTTATAAGGTTTACGTTTATAAGAACAAAAGACAATATTTGTCATTTCGAAGCACGCGAACGTATAGTGGCCATGACAGTGCATAGTGGCGCCAGTTTTAAAATGTAATATATTGTCTTTTGTTCTTAAAAACTTTTTTTATTATTATTAAGGTCCTATGTCTCCTAGATGGGGCAGAGGGCATGCACAGTGCTCCGCCATCTCGATCTTGGGCTTCGCGCTTGACTTCACTCCACGTCTTTCCAATGGCCGCCGCTTCTGCGATGATCGATCGCCGCCAGGATTGCTTAGGGTGACCACGCTTCCGCTTTCCTTGGAGATTCCAGTCTAGGGATTGCCTCGGAATGTGGTCGTGATTCCTTCGCTTAAGCCTTATAAAAACTTACTGGGACTGCACTTTTAGTACTGACTGGACATTTGTTCATTTACTTACCTCTTTGGACTCGTCCACACGTAACAAGACTCTGGTTTCCACTGGTCTTTTTCTTCCAGCCTGAGGCAAGAGGTACTTTGGTTTCCTCCCCTCTTTTGGTATGGCAAAATGCCAATCTCCTGTGCATCGTAATATGAGGTCCATATCAGCAGAACCCGTGTTGCTTATGATGAAGTCTTTTCTTATTCTGTAGAAATAGACATGCCAGTAATTCAAAACAGCGGTACGGTTCACTACGTATCATGTTGGGTGCTGTCTATCTAGTGAAACGCGGACTTGGAGTTGAGTGGCTCATACCTAACATACCTTCGAAATTTCGGAGATGGGCACTCAAGCTTCAATAAAAAAGGGAGTGTGTATGCACAAGTCGTGAAGCGTATGATGATGACATACCAATTCGGCAATTTTGTTACGCTGAATCTATGGGAATCAAGAAAAAAGAAATTATTTCTGGATAGAGAATTAATCACATACATGTATAAAATTAAAATAATGTATCGAAGAACTTTTAGCCACATTAAGTCTGATAATTGTGCTATTTCACACAATACCTAAAATTTACTTGTATCGGATCGAGACAGATGGGGATCCGAAGAGATGATTGGGATCCTCTAAATATCTTTCTCACTATGCTAGCTTAGACGATATTCTTGTTGCAGAATTAAATTATCTAGAATATGATTATATATGTCAAAACTAACTAACCAAAGTGATCATGTTACCTCAAAAACCCCGAATTGATCACTTGAACGGCACAAACGCAGACTTTGATACACTCTTTTGAAACTTCTAGAATCCCTTGTTTAAGGTTATGACGCAATTGCATGTACGCTACCGTGTCTGGCCTATGGCAACCTGACCTGTAAAGAAAACCTTTTTAAAGCCTTCCTACAGACATACATACATTCACGTCAGTTATTCGGGAAGGACTGAACCTTGAAAATGTAACATCTCTAAGGTCACTTTTAAGCATGAATATTGGGGTTGTGATGTCCAGTGCCTATCACTATCTCCTTATACCTCTTGTCCTTTAGTCACATCGTACGATATGCCGGGAAGAACGGCAGCTAGTTAGCATTCTTTTTACGTCCAGACTATCACGCTAGTTCACGCTAGCACAGCAGTCCTTCATAACATCTCAGTTACAAATAAATTAGGCAACAACAATGTTACCTACATACATACGTTCCTGTATATACGACACTTAAACAGTGAATATTTATATCTACTCACGATGTCCTAACCGTTGGTTGCACCCTGAAGACTAAATTGCATTTGGGAACATGTTCCACTTTGTATGGATCTCGGAGCCTTACAGTCCAAGTTCCTGATTCACCCGGTTTCAACTTCATACACTTCGGCTCTACCTGTTATTGGAAAATGACTCTTAAAAATAGAGTAGTAAAAGTAAAATTCTAATGGCGACACCGATTAACACCTGAGTATTGAGTACTTACTAATTGGTCGACACGTTAGTTTAAGGTGGCCGTAGAATTGCTACCTCCGCAATTGCGAAGATTGTAAAACGGACCGACTACACTGATAAGGGTTTTATTTGTTGTTGAATGTGTTTCAGACTCTCAATGCAAATATCCGGTTATGTACATACAAGCATGGGAATTTATTTTCTATATCTTAGAAGATTTGCTAGTGGCATAACTATGACCACCCTTACTATTTATAACAGGACAATTATGGCGATAATGTTATGTTGTCAAACAAATTCTATTTAAAACTTAGTCAAACAACATAAACGGTACCTCTTAAGACATGATAAACAAGCTTCTAGATAGTATTACTTAACATTTTTGATCCACCGGAAATAAAAGCATTTACCAAACAATTATATATCCATTGTAAATGACACGTTAATCTATTTTATACAAACTATTTGCCAAGAGCCTTTACTAGACTTACCAAGTGCTTTCGACATAATCTTAGTCAATTCTCACCTCATAAAACTCTTCACTTTGTGTGCTACCCAAGAAAGGAGCGAGAAAGAGATCTATTTTCATCTCGTAGCGAGGCTTGGCAAAATAATCCTTTGTGTCATCGGCACAATGGCAAATGTCCGGCTGGGGACATCCATCTGTAATATAGGAACGTGAATGTGACATATACGTTTCACAGTAGGTACACTGACTAATTAATCTTAACATATATCCCAATATTCGAGACATCAGGGATCTACTTTTTATCGATTCTGGCAAACAACTTTCGGTTCATCTACATCCACACATCACTTACATACTAGAGGTTTTTTTTTTTGTTATTCTTTACTAAGCCATTCACCACTATGTCGGCTGAATTACAAACACTGATGCCACGGCGTTTGAAATTCTTGTTTTTCCATCGCCATGGTTATACCAACGCCGCCAGCCGCTACAACCGAAGAAAAACGAAATCGAACCTCCAATTCTTCTCTTCCTTGTTCTTCGGTTCGTTCTAGTTGAGGATACAAATAAAATCCCAAAGCAAACATATTTAGCCAATTTGGCATCACAACTGACTAAATATTCAACCGAAAATAATTATTTGTATTTTCAACTTTCACTGAGCTGCTGCCTTTGTTGACGCACCATAGACGACAAGAGGTATCTTTTTTACTTAAAAAATCAACGTTAATCTTCATACGTCGCCTATTTGATCGTCACCAGTCTATTTATCACTAGTGTGTTTTCACTGACGTTTCACGTGTTTTAAATTATTTTGTGAGGCAAAATATCGTAAGAAAACATGCCATTGGACTTAAATTACATAACAAAGAGAGTTCTACACATTAATAAATTTAAAACAGAATTTACCTGGCGGTATTATTCGATCGGTGGCTTGGTACAACAATGAGAATGGTGGTGGTTTTTCTAGGTTATCTGTGAACATATAAAATTACTTTTAAGGAGGACGTCAGTGGCATTTATGTTATCATATTCAAGATAGTTGTCGTAAAGGCGATCGTATCTCCCAAATTATCTATTGCATGATTTTGTTTACTTTTTAGAATTATTTAGTTAATACTATTTTTTAGTTGCTAATAATTATTTATTTAATATTATTACTTTAAATAATTTCATTGCATCAAAAGGTTACATCATTATTTTTGTGCAGTGGATCTTTAGTTAGGATGTTAGTAGATGTTTTCTTTCACTCCACAGAAATTTAGTGGCATCGGTATGACATACTTCTTTATAATATATTCTATTATGACTACAGTATACACTTACCATCTGGTGCCAATACAATATATCGACAAACAGTAATGTCAACAGTAGATTTGTTCGTCATGTGAGTCTTTCGCACAATATTAGACTTGGATAACCTGAAAATATGTACAGTAAAGACAGTTTTCACTACTAGTCTTTTTGGATTTGTCTATCTGGTGAATAGTGAGCTTGAAATGGCCAAAAACCCTTGCGGAAAGAACGGTCATTACTAAGGTTTGTATTTGTTACAAAAACTGTAAATGGTTCTCGAAAAACATCAAGATACTTTCGTACAAATATGTGACCTTATGTATTTTGGTATAGTTATGTACATTTATAAACAGAAACGTTCATATTTGTTAAACTTTTGAGTTGGTTAGAGGCTTGATGTCATTATGGTCATTTTAACCGACTCTGAACACTTGAAGACTATACTTTAGCAGCATTTGCTTCATAGCCGGTAGGTAGTATATGTAAAATTTTAAGAAAAAAGAAACTTTCTGTATAACGTTTCCTCACATTCACCCTATTGTAAGTGACATATACAATCACTAATCTCCCTTAATCCCTATCGGGGTGGACAGAACCCCGGAGACACGATAATATCTCCTTTGTCACTTTTTAACAGAATATTTATTCAATGGTGACAGATTGCTAGTCAATCGTCCAATTGATTCCATTTACTGCTTGTCCCTTAGTCGCTTCCTACAACATGCCGGGAGGAACGGCAGCTAGTTAGAATTTAATTTACGTCCCAGACTATCGCGGGAGACTAATTACAAAAAAAAACTGAAAAATATTGGTAACAGTACTCAAAATATTGCCCAAAGCACTGAAATCACTATATACTTTCAAAATGGTAGCTGATTACAGTATATAAGTCCCAGATCAGCACACGACACCTACCAGTTTGTTTTACCAGGATACGCGGGTGACGAGAGTATTTGCGGCTGCGACTGGAACGTGACGGGGATCCCTAGACATTCGGCCCACAGGTCAAACAGATAGGGGTCTATGCAATCAATCTGAAATCATAAAATACAGATTGGAAAAGTACAAAGACAGTCTTACCGCGACCACGGCCTATGCAACTGGGTCGAAACGTCGGGTGAAATAAAGGTATCTATATCTTTATTATTTTTAGTGATATGACCCGGTCTCACATAGTAAATGAAATGAGTATAAATCGCGAATGTTTAAAAATAACTATAGAAAAGTATTTATTTGAGACAGATGTAAAAAACACAGTAAGTTAAGTGCTAGATAAGAACGTAAATAAACGTATTAAATGTGACTTTGAATATAAGTTTACTATCTTCATTAACAGTACTGAATTTCTTTCATATTTCTTATATTTCGTTCATGATAATAAACGTTAAATAACTGGCTAAGCCCATATATTTCACCCAGCCATAGCACCCTTTATGATGAAAACAAACAGCTGACACAAATAAGCAGTCAAACAATACTGTATAAAAAATCATACTAGCTTACTTTCTACGTCCAAGACTAAACCCATACTATGTATACAAACCTCTACCAAGATCTGATCGCAATAGATGCCCCACGACACCATTTTGACGTGAACACTGATCGTGACCTCTGATTCCCCTGGCAGGGACCCTTCTGTCTCACTCAGCCACACGTAGACTCCAGGTCCTTTCACTTCGTATTCTGAAAATAAGTATATAAATACATATCACTACATAGTGTAAAACAAAGTCGCTTTCTTTGTCCCTATGTCCCTTTGTATGCTTAAATCTTTGAAACCACGCAACGGATTTTGATGCGTTTTTTTTAATAGATAGAGTGATTCAAGAGGAACGTTTATATGTATAATAACATCCATTAAATAGTGGAGTAGGCTATATATTTTATACCCGTGCGAAGCAGGAGCAGGTTACTAGTAAATACATATAGGTTTATAGTTTTAAGAGATTCGCGATTTATACTCATGATTAATAACTAACGGAACTTTTTATTAACGCGAAATATGAATAATCAGTCTGCCCGTGACCATGGCTGCTGCAACGTAGCCGAAACGTCGGGTTAATAAAGGTAACTTTATTATATAAAAACTTACGTGATAAGTCCTGTTAGTTATTTAACATATACATAGGTTTATTTCCATCCGTGCTTGTTTAGAAAGTAAAAAGAATGCTAACTAGCTGCCATTCAGACTGGTATGTCGTAAGATGCGACTACGGAACTAGGGGATGAAAGGAATCCATTGGACGATGGGCTTGCAATCTGTGTTCAATGTTTCATATGCTATCAAAACTGCATTATTTGTGCTAAAAAGCAAGCATGGTGATATGATATCTCAAAGATTTTGTCCACTTCGAAAGGAATTGAAGGATGTGAATGCATAATATGTATCTATATTAATGGTTAACTTTTGGGCTCCACCTGGCCATACAGTCACCAAATCCAGAACTGTAGAGATGTATACCCGAACATCTTTCCCGTATTGAATAAGGCTAGTATACATACGATCATCAAACGATACGAAAACGCACACCAAAAATACTGAATTTAACTCCAAAATAATATAGTCGCAACGCAAGGGTAGCTTTCCCGTACGTTTAGCTATATTTTTAGTGCATTTTTCTGTATTTTTATTGTGCGTTTAATTATTTTTTGAGAGATATAATCTTCAAAATAAGAGAAAGCCCGAAGTAGGGATGGATGGACTGTGTAATTAACGATATGAAAATCAAGGGAATGAGTGCAGAAATGACGACTGATAGAAGAGTAAGGAGGCGGGAAAAAAATTTTGCCGGCCTCAACTTTGACAGGCAGTCGTGTATGGATCATCAACAAAGTCAGCAGCTCAGTGAAAGTTGAAAATACAAATAATTATTTTCGGCTGAATATTTAGTCAGTTGCGATGCCAAACTGGCTAAATATGTTTGCTTTGGGATTATATTTGGATCCTCAACTGAAACGAACCGAAGAACAGGGAAGAGAAGAATTGGAGCTTCGGTTTCGTTTTTTGTCGGTTGTAGCGGCTGGCGGTGTTGCTGTAACCATGGCGATAGTATAACAAGAAGTTCAAAGGCCGTGGTATCAGAGTTTGTACTTCAGCCGACATAACCTAAGTGGTGAATCGCTCAATAAAGAATTTAAAAAAAAAAAACTTTGACAGGGAGATTGATGAATGATGTTGAAATGTGTGTATGTATGTATGATTCACTCACCCTCATGTTGTCCCAACAACTTCATGAGTTCAGGAACCTCTTTCGGTTTCTTAAACCTCCTCACGGTGGCTTTCCACTTTGTATCGATAAGGGAACGGTTGGATATCGTGAAGTACTGCGTTTGTACTGAAATAAACATATACATTATCATACATTAATATATTTACGCATCTATGTCCTTAACGAGATGAGCAGAGACTATCGATCGCCATCTGGAACGATTCTGAAATCTCTCTTGCTTCTTACACACTCATTAATCTTCTCATACATGCTCTTCTATTCTTCATGCTGCGTACACCCGCCTTGAGAAAAATAACGTCATTATTCTTACAATAACATACATATGCTGGCCATATCGTGACAAGTATGATTTATATGTTTAATTTTACAGCTATCCAGAGAAGTCCTTTTTGCCTTACGTAAACATTAAATTTATCATCTGCTTCACGTTATGCAAAAGCCTAACAAGCTTTTACATCCCTTCGAAATATTTAAATTAGTATAAGATCTCCGATGTTCTGTCGTCCCCATGTCACATTGTTTGGGGCTTGACTCTGTATTAGTGGACACAGGGTTCCAAACCACTTGATTATATACCAGTGGAAATGAAGTTTAATCAATTTCTATGTACATTTTCGTAATAAAAATACATTTAGGAAATGCATAGAATACTACAGTGAGGGAAAACATCAAGAGGAAACCTACCTGTTCCTCGAACAGTAAATAGTTAGCGTTTGTGTGTAAATGGCGACATGGCTTACCACCTGTCACATTGAGTACTGACTATCTGGTCAACACGTGGGTTCGAGGTGGCCATAGAATTACTACCTTCGCTATTGCGGTGATGGGCACCTCAACCTCTAACTACCCCGTAAGGGCTTAAAGCTCATGAATGACACCGAGTCTTACCTTCATACAAAGGCACATTCTTGAACTGGAAGCACCTCGCTTCGTGTTTATTTGGATCGTTAATCCCCTTGAATTGATAGCACTGGCATTTGATTATTGGATCATACTCTAAAACAACATTAAGAAAGGCAGCTAGTTCTATACCTTATTTGAACACAGAATGTGAGTTTTTACTATAACAAGGTAGATAGTCATATGGAATATATGTAGGTGAATTTAAAAGTTAGTTTCAGTAAGAAATATCGCTGCTAGCTGGCACTTAAAAAGAATGCTAACTAGCTGCCGTTATATTACTAGTATATTCCAGCATGTCGTAAGATGCGACTAAGGGATTAGAGGTCAATGGAATCTATGGGACGATGGGCTAGCAACTTGTCATCAGTGTCCATATAACATCACAACCCCAATATTCATGCTAATGTGTAACTGAAAAGAGGTAATCATGTGTCCAAGGTTCTCCCCCACTACAAATTCCACCCCGAAAGGAAAAACTGGGCGTGAATTAGTAATTGTTTATGTACTGGTGTATATGTACAGTCACCGTTATAAGTGCAGTCCCAGTAAATTTTTATAAGGTTTACGTTTATAAGAACAAAAGACAATATTTTACATTTTAAAACTGGCGCCACTATGCATTGTCATGACCATAGTGGTCATGACAATGCATAGTGGCGCCACGTTCGGTTGACTGTACAAATTTATATGCAATGTTACCTCTGACCATAACTCTGGCTTGATCTTCTTCCTGAAATATTTCCTCCGGCGTCCTCTTGAGAGAGGCATGGGCAGAGCAAAATTGTTTTACCTGATAATATAATATCAATTATATCATATACAAAATTTTATATTGAGGACTCTATACCAAATGAACTAGCTGCTTGGTAAGTTCATTTAAGACTTGTGTTACGGGTACTAGTCAACGTATATCTAAGATATATAATACGACGTAGCTCAGTTGTTTGGGGCTTGACTCTGTATCCGTGGGTGCAGGGTTAGAATCTCGCTTGAGCATGTACCAATGGAAATTAAGTGTAATGAATTTCTATGTACATTTTTGTAATAAAAATACATTTACGAAATGCGTCGAATACTACGGTGAGGGTAAACATTGTGAGGAAACCTACCTGTTAACCGAACAGGTAAAAGTTAGTGCTAGTAAATGGCGACACGGCTTACCACCTGTCACATTGAGTACTAACTATCTGGTCAACACGTGGGTTCGAGGTGGCCATAGAATTACTACCTTCGCAATTGCGGAGATGGACACCTAAACCTCTGACTACCCCGTAAGGGTTAATGGTCGTGAACACGTTTGTTTTTTGTTTGTATATCTGGTTTGGAGCCAGAGCTCAATGACAGATACGCTCTGTCCAGCAATGTTTAGTTTTTCAGCTGGGCCCTTAGTCCACTAATACTTTTTGCAAAATAACAATTCAATATCAGATAAGTAATAGTGTGAAGTTGAACAAAAAATGAGAAATATCGCCATTTCTTAAGCGAAATTTGACACTTGCCGAATTTAATGGTGAAATTTGACACATCTGTTCATCCTCTACTAACTTCACGCTATTCCTGATCTGTTATTGATCTGGGTTCGTGCTAAAAAGCAATAGTAGACTATAATTACCTCAAATCTTTGTATTGTAGTAGTGGCTCCACTTGGATGATATAGAGTTATCGCTGCCTGTAGACCCTGAAAAATAAAGTATAACGTAAACTTCATGACTTTAATACGTTTAGAAGTAGTTATAACTTTAGATGACCACTACTCGGACTGTAAAGATGTTAAATTATTCGTTCAAACCTAAGTATCAGGTGTTATTTTTAAACACTCGCGATTTATACTCATTTTATTAATTATGTGAGACCGGGTCAAAACACGATAAATTTACGACTTCTTCCCGCGACCACGGCCTATGCAACTGGGTCAAAACGTCGGGCAAAATAAAGGTAATTACATATCTTTATAAATTTATCGTGTTTTGACCCGGTCTCACATAATTAATAAAATAAGTATCAGGTGGTTGAGTTTTGGCTTCGATATATTTAAAGGGTATTTATTGAACCGAAATACTGTTAGGACTAGATTTAATATCATCTATTAAACAATGGGCTAGCAATCCATCAATAAAATTCCTCATTATTGTCACCAATAGCTATGCCCGAAGTCATTATGGATATATACCCCATATATTATTATATAATGACGTTGCGCTCCCTGTGTTTAAGAGAAAAGTCAGGGAAATATTAGGTGTAATATTATAAGATTGTATACTTACGTTTTGTATATTGTTACTTACTATTGTGTTAGTAGCAAAGTAGTTTTGTTATTTTTATGGATACTGTAGGTTTAAATAGAATTCATATTATATTTAGTCTAAGTTCTATTATGTAATGTTATGTAATCAAAGGTCCAGGTTTCCATCACCGCAATCGCTAAGGCAGTAATTCTACGGCCACCTGGAACCTACCTGTTGGCCAGATAGTCAGTACTCAATGTGACAGGTGGTAAGCCGTGACGCCATTTACAAGCACTGACTATTACCTGTTAAAAGCAGTCGTGTAATAGTCCTTACCACCGACATAACATCAACAAGTAAGTAGCAGTAGTAAGTTTCCATATTTTTGGCTTCCACTCTGGCTCTATAGGAAAATAGTTTCCTTTTAAACTCACACTGGGCTAAAAGAGTTACCTGTAACAGTTAATTACAAATACATACATGTATATTCACGTCTTATAATTCGTTTTGGACTTGGACAGGATTTCGAAGACATAATATATCATAATATATGCTAGATAAAATTTAAGCAAAAATGTTGTTTGATGTAATATGGACAGGTTGTTAGCCCATCGCCCTATGGATTCCATACTCCTACGACATGCCGGAAAGAACGGCAGGAAGTCAGCTTTATTTTTAGGTCTCAGACTATCACGCGTCAATCACTACATAGTATAAAACAAAGTCGCTTTCTCTGTCCCTTTGTATGCTTAAATCTTTGAAACTACGCAACGGATTTTGATGCGGTTTTTTTTAATAGATAGAGTGTTTCAAGAGGAAGGTTTATATGCAGTAACATCCATTAAATAGTGGAGTAGGCTAAATATTTTATACCCGTGCGAAGCCGGAGCGGGTCACTAGTTAATAAATAAAACGTTTAGTTGTAGCAACCAAACTGCAAAAGGTAAATATGTGGGTAGGGCGGTTACGTAGAGACCGGCCCAAAACGTCTTATGACAGTCATATAGACACCATATTGAAAAAGGGTGATGTTAGAAGTACCTATAACCATCGAGTGTATAAGTGTCAAAGAATTGAAAGTGTTTGTCTGAATCGGGACAGGTGGGGATTCCCCTTTATAGGGAAACAGGCTTGATGTGACTATTATTATTTCATTTATTTATGCTTACACTTAGGTACTATTTACCTTAATACGTGTAAAACAATATCCTTCTATATGTACTTCATTCGGTTCAAAAGTCAGTTTCAATTGATTTTCTTCTGCAAATTTTAATATAACAAGATAAAATATACCAATACATACATATACATTCACGTTCCTTTATTCTTTTCATGATAGACAAAACCTTGGAGATACGATGATATCTTTTTAGTGACTTTCAGCATCCGTATTGGGGTCGTGGTGATATATGGAACATTGGTGACAAGTTGCTAACCCATAGCCCAATAGATTCCATTAACCCCTTACCCTTAGTCACCTTCGACATGCCTGAAAGAAGGACAGCTAGTTACCATTGTTTTTACGTCCCCAACTGGACAAAATCGTCCCTTTTAATCATACACAATACTCCCAGAATAATAAAAGGATAGTGTTTAAAAGAACATAAAATAATACGAAAATGCACTCCTAAAATACTGAATTGTACACCAAAATAATACAGTCCCAACCCAAACCTAACCTTTGCTGTGCATTTAGCTATATTTTGGTGTACCTATATTTAAATTTTTTTGATGTCCATTGCATTATTTTCCATAATAAAATAAACCTCGACGTAGCTCAGTTGTTTGGGGCTTGGCTCTGTATCACTGGGTACAGGGTTCAAATCCCGCTTGAGTATGTACCAATGGAAATGAAGTTTAATGAATTTCTATGTACATTTTCCTAACAAAAAATACATTTACGAAATGCATCGAATTATATGGTGAGGGAAACCATCGTGAGGAAACCTACTCGTTCGTCGAACAGGTAATAGTTAGTACTTGTAAATGGCGACATTATCACCTTTCACATTGAGTACTGACTATCTGATCAACACGTGGGTTCGAGGCGTCCATAGAATTACTACCTTCGCAATTGCGGAGATGGACATTTGAACCTCTGACTACCCCGCAAGTGTTAATGGTCGTGAATGCACTTGTTTTTGCAGATATATCCTTAAAGAAATCAAATAAACCAAAAAGAAAAAAATAGAGATACATACGTATAAAAACAATAGTGAGATACATATATGCAAGCACCTAATTTTATATTGAAAAACAAGTCATAAAGAAAGCTTACACAGCGATGACTTAAAAGCATTGTGGGAGCACGAAAACGTATCAAGTTCTAAACAATGACAGTTACATTATTTTCCATAATGAAATAAACCTCAACTTACTCAATGGTTGGTCCCAGGTCAAAGTATAGGCTGTCCCAGACATATTGGTTATTCCAAGGGTGCAAAACATCTTGATTCCTCTTTGTAAGGCAACCAAAGGTCTTATGATAAAGTTCGTGTGTACTTGCAAATCTAATGGCTTGCCTTGATTGGAGAAAAACATTTGTTAATACATATATTTACAAATTTGTATGTAGGTATGTATATAATGGTATGTTATGTATTTATGTATAGTCAACGCTAAAAGAGCAGTCCCAGTAACGTTTTATAGGGTTTAAGTTTATAATATCAAAAGATAATATTTTACATTTTAAAACTTGCGCCAGTATGCAATGTCATGACCACTATACGTTCGCGTGCTTCGAAATCAAAAATACTGGCTTTTGTTCTTATAAGCTTTAACCGTATTAAAAGTTACTGGGACTGCACTTTTAGCGCTGACTTTGTATGTATATTACGATTGATAGCAAAAAAAAGATTAAGTTTAATTTATCTATCACCGACTTACCGACGTATATAAGAGAAGGTGTATAATAGATGATTGATGGTTTTTTAATAATTATCATACATACACATCACGCCTGATTCCCTGTAGAGGGGTAGGCAGAGATTACGGATCTCCATTTGTCCCGATCCTGACAGACCACTTTCGCTTCATTGACATTCATACATTTTTTCATACACTCTTGGCGGTTATAGGTACACCTAACGTCACCTTTTTTCAATATAGCGTCTATCTGACTGTTATATATCTTATTAGGCCGGCCCCTACGTAACCGCCCTTCCACTTCACTCATATATATTCCTTTTGTCAAACTGCTATCATTCATCCATAATTATTATCATTAATGTAAATAGGCCATATGTTAAGCCGTAAATTAAATACTCGTATTTCATGTCATTCTTTAATGAGAAAAAAAATGGACTAGACGTGTTTCCGAGGTTCTAACTATCCCAAAACGGATTAAAAGACGTCAATATATACATAATATGTATTCTTCTTCTTTAGGTGCCATCTCCCAATAGGAGGTCGGCTAATCGTATGGCTTGATTTTACTTAAGGTTTTTAATCATCATGGCAAGCTGGACTTTATTGACTGCTGCACGAAACAGTGATCTTGAGCTCATATTGAACCACTGCCGAAGCCGATAATATGTATAGGAGTATATAAAACCTACCTTCGCTCGCAACATCAGGCTTCCCCGGTAATCCGGTGAACAAGATATTTGGTGTGGAAGTGTTAAACAGGACCGCGGCACCTCGCCTGCAAATCGGTGCCTCACTGAGTTTGCCCTTCACGTCACTACGACGCACAGATAGTAACCAGATAGATGGGCCGTCTTCCTGAAATGGTAAAGATGGCTTTAAGCCCTTTTGGGGTGGATAAGACCTTGGAGAGATGATAATATTTCCTAGGTCACTTTTTAGAGTGAGGTTGTGATGTTAAATTAAACATTAATAATAGTTTAATTCGATTTAAAATTATTATGTATACATTAAAATTATTATATATTAATTCTTTTCTCTATTTGTGTCTACTTGTGTCTATTTGTGTTACTGTGTCTAGTGTGAATTAAAGGAATTTCATTTTTTATTTTTATTTATTTATTTTATTTTTTTAAGGTCAACTAATTTTAATGACTACTTTTCATGTAGAAATGGTTTCTTTTTTTGACTTTCAATAAGTGATTTTATAATGCTCATGTTGAATAAAAAGCATTTCATTTCATTTCAGTGGTGACAGGTTGCTAGCTCGTTTCCCACTAGATTTTAGTTACTCCTAGTCCCTTAGTCACCTCTTACGATATGTCAGAAAGAAGTGCAGCTAGTTTACATTCTTTTTACATACTAGACTAGCCGAATAACTACGTTTTCTATCAGTTTTCCAATCTGTTCGCTGATTATATGTTCTTTCTTAAACTAGCCTAATTTATAGTTTTAAGAGATTCGCAATTGATACTCATGATTAATAACTAACGGGACTTATCGCGTATGTTTTTATATAATAAAGTAAATAAAGGTCGCTTTATTATATAAAAACATATGAATTATATATGAATATTCTTTTTGTTACCTTAGAAGCCAACCCCACGAAGTTGAACTGTCCCATGTCGCCTACATCCAACCCACCGGCGTGGGGCCTAATAGCCGCACACATACACGATTCACACGCTGCACACTGTATCTGGCCGTGGGACCCTGCCGTGGAGAGGCCGACGATTCTGTGAGCTTGGGCTTTCCAACATATCTGTGAAAATAAGAGAAATATTAGACAAAAAGACTCTTGTAGTCAGAGGTTCAGGTTTCCATCTCCACAATAATTGTGAAGGTAGTAATTCTAGAGCCAACTCGAACCCACGTGTTGACCAGATAGCCATGTCACCAGTTACAGGCAGTAGCTATCACTTGCTCGGAAAACACATGTCGCTGTTTACAGGTAGTAAATATTACCTGTTCAGGGATGAGGTAGGTTTCCTCACAATGTTTTCCTTCGCCGTAGTAACAATTCAACGTAAGATGGCAGTCAAGTGTCTATGAGAAGGTGTATGGAAGTGGTTGATGTGGATGTAGACAAATATTGAACTGTGATCCATACCGAACTATACCAAACTATAGGGTATGATGTGTATCATGTATACGCTCTAGTTTATATTGTGGTGGGATAAACAGAAGCTTGAGTGCTCATCTCAGATATTTCTTTGACATTTTAGGTATGAGCCACTCAAAGCCCACGTTCCTTTTGATAGACGGCACCCAACGTTATAAGTAGTGAACAGTGTTACGAATACAGGCACTGTCTATTATCCATCGTAAGTAATCGGTAGGTTTCCTCACGATGTTTTCCCTCACCGCTAAAGTATACATACAAACACATCACGCCTGATTCCCTGTATATGGGTAGGATGGATCACGGATCCCCATCTGTTCCGATCCTGACAAACCGTTTTCGCTTCATTGACTCAATACACACTCGGTGGTTAGATGTACTTCTAACGTCACGTTTTTTCAATATGGTGTCTATCTGACAATCATATGTCCTTTTTGGGCCGGCCCCTATGTCTATCCCACTTCACCTACATATATTCCTTTTATTTCGAACCTTGAAATATAATACCTACAAAATAAGCAATTATTATACATCTGGTGGAGGGAATTCCTAAACAATACAAGTAGGCCTATTCTGCAATTTGTCTGTATCTTTTTTTGTGTAAATGTAGTGTGTGCAATAAAGAATAAATAAATAAACTAATTATAGTCACCTTTTCCTGCGTATCATTAACCACACTGAATGACAGTTCAATCTGTTCGTCTGGGTACACGAAGCCAAGACAAAACCTTACGGGTGCTATCCTGGGGTACTGATGCATACAATTCCTCGTGACTTCCATTTTCGTGGAACATTTCTTGTTGAGGGAAACCAGGCTGGAAATAAGTATATTACTTCGTGGCGCGATCGGTTAGACACCTAAACGCTAATCATGGGGTCCCGGGTTCGATTCCCGGTGGTGGCAGAGTTAAGAACTACGGTTTTCTACTGCTTTCCAGTCTGCTCGTTGATTATATATGCTATATATGTATTTATGTATATATAATATGAATACATATCTTAAATATACGTTGACTAGTACTCTTAACACAAGTCTGAAATGTACTTACTAGTTTAATTGGTCTAATAATGTCCAAATATTATTATTATTATTATTACTTTGACGAGATTATAATTTGTCGTCATCGTGTAGATAGGATCACTGAGATTTAAAATGTTATATACATTATCCACTTCACGCCAGTTTCCCTACAGAGAGGGGTGTACAGTGATTGCGCTTCGCCAATTTTATAGATTTTGACTATACTTTCTCTTCATTGATATCTATAAACTTCTTTATATAGACTTTGCGGTTATAAGTAGGTGCTAAGTAGATAATAAGTTTCTAACGGCACCTCTTGTTTAACATACATATACATTCACATCCGCAAAACCCCTAAAAGGTAGGAATGGGTAAACCTAGTTTATAACCTAGAACAAGGAACAGACTTAGCCTATCACTCAAAATTATCAGTCACATTTAACAACAAACTTGAATGATACACCTACTTAATTGATAAAAAAAAACATTTATATACTGTTTAATTTCACAATAATTTATTTATAGTTCACACTTATTAATATGTATGTTTATTAAACTCTTATTGTTAATTTTGCCTCTTGTTGGTTCTAACAAAATATCAGCGTTGCGTTTGCCACCAAACGTAACATACCCAGCTGAGTTAGAACCTTTTGCTGCGACAATAACATGCACAAGCTACACCCCTTAGTTTGTAAGTTTGATTTCTAAAATATTTGTATTGTGTACGTTTTTGTTGCTGTAAATAAATGCTTTATTATTATGAAATAACAATCTACTATACTTTATTTAACTCACGTTATAGTGTCAACACGGATCTCATCATGTTGAAAGTTCTCCAGTGGAATACTCAGCTGATACTTGGTCATCTTGTCCGTTTCCTCATCAATGACGGGTGGAACTGAGAACCCTTTGAACAGTTGCCATTCCACCGCTCCACAGAAGGCTGCACTGCAGGTTATCACTGTTGCGTCTATCGTTATTTCTTTGATACTGAAATTTGGTATTTATTCATCATTAATATGAGTATGTCCCGAGCTAGTAGTGTAAGACATAAAAAGAAAGCTAACTAGATGTAATGAAACTAGATGTTGCTCGTCCCTGCATGTTGCAGGAGGCAACTAAGGGACTATGGGTAAACAAGATCATAATAACGGTGGGCTAGCAACCTGTCACAAGTGTTTCATATGACAATTACAACTCCAAAGTGACCTTGGAGATACTAAATCTCCGAGGTTATGTCCAACCCGAAAGGGATTAAAGGACGTGAATGTATACGAGTATGAATAGCTAGATTTAATTGTCTAGAAAGTACGCGGTTTTCACAAAATTGTCTCTACCCAAGCAGAGATATAAAAAACACTCATTTGTCTGCAAATGCCATGAAAAATGAATAAAATACTACATAAAATACAAAAATTTTCGCAAATACACGTTGTTGACTGGAAACAAATATTTGTTTATTAATTGCTGAGGTTTCGTTCGAGTCTACTCTACCCCTGCACGAAATTATTCATATAGATATAATTTGTTCTGGGCTAGCTGGGATGTAAAAAAGGTAACTTCCTTCTTCCCGGTATGTCCTAAGAGGCGACTAAGGGACTAAGGTTTAATGGAATCTATTGGAACAAGACCGAAGTCGCTGGAAGGTGCTGAAGGAGGCCTACACCCAAGAGAGGGTCGAGAATGGCTGAGAGAGAGAGAGAGAGAGATTGGGCTAAAGCTACTGTAGTAGTATGCATGTATGGTTTAATTATACGTAATTAATTTATAGTAAACATCGTATAGGACGTCCCTCTGCAAACTGAACTGTTGGCCTGAAAAAGGTCGCTGGTAGTGGCTGGATGAGGGCCTCGAGTGATCGTTTTTTCTGGCGTACCCTTGAGGAGGTCTACGTCCGGCAGTAGACTGCTATAGGCTGATTGATTGATTAAATGTATGCTATAATATCTATATGAATGAATGTATGGTTTAATTATATAGACTGTGGTATGATTAACCATTCTAGCTAAAGAGATCGCAAGGTTTAAAGACTGTCAAAGCTACTTACAATCTAGAATAATAAATGTCAATAGAGGGAGGCAATAGAATCATAGTTGGACACTCCAATGTCCACCAAACCTCCAATTGCGACATCACTATGTCGCATACGTCATAACTGCATTTCTGTAAAAGATAAAGATTTGAAGGGTGACTTTAGAAGTACCTTTAACCACCGAGTGTGTATGAATTTATAAAGCTAAAGGGGAAGGTAGAGTTGGACGGGGTAGACCGCGTAGTACTTATACATCTCAAGATGGACACAATCTATATCATGGTTATACGCAGCGTGAAGAACAGAAGAGCATGTTTGAGAAGGTTAATGGGTGTGAGTGAAGCAAGAGAAATTTGTCAGGATCGTTCCAGATAACGATTGGTAGTATCTGCCCATCCCGTTTGAGACGTAGAGAAGTGCATGTATGTATGTAAAAGATAAACTAATTTTAACAAGAGTTACTGATTCTTAAACTGTTCAATATCAATGTTTAAATAATGAATTAGCTTTTGGCTGGACCCTACATAAATTATATGTAATATTGTGTATTAATATTAGACCATATAGCCAATACTCTTCAAAAGAAGTTTTTTAAATTGCAATTATACGTAATGAATATTCGTGAAACGTGAATTTTAATATATCATAAGAACACACTTACATTATAGTTGGTTAGCCTCGGATGTATGTTTAGGATCTTCGCATCTATATCCCTGGGAACACTCTCGACTGGAATGTTCCTCACCACTAACCTGGTTTGAAAATGAAATAGAATGAGTGTCTTCATCCTTGCTTATATATTATATACATATGCCATAGATTTACGATCATCACAATTGCGGAGATGGACACCAGAACCTGACTATCCCGCAAGGGTTAATAGTTGTGAACGCGTTAGTTTTTGTATACGTATATCTTATTACCGCCTTAAAGGCACCTAAGGTATTAAGTTTTTACTAGAAGAAAAGCGGGCTTTGAGTGGTTTGACCCAAACATTCCTTTGACATTTTGGAGAAGGACACTCAGCTAAAATATTATAACATCTAGCTAACATATTATGCCATGTTTTATGCCTGTACTTACTCGGGACTCTAAAAACCAACGTATACATAATAAAACTATATTATTCTTTGTAAATATATGTAACGTATTAGATAAAGGGTGACGTTAGGAGTACCTATAACCGCCGAGTATATGTGACGATGTATGAGTGTCAATGAAGCGAAAGTGGTCAGTCAGTAGACAAATGGGGATCCGTGATCACTACCTACGCCTTCACAGGGAATCAGGCGTGATGTGTATGTATGTGTAAAGTATAACAAAATTTTCATGAAACCATATTACCTTAAGACATCTCGGTTAACTCCCAGCTTGTACCCGGGCGAATGCATGACAACCTTCACATCTAACGTGGAATGAGGCATCAAAACACCACAGGTAGGCTCCGCTCTCACCTAAGACAAATACAAAGAAACTTAATTTGTGACACATGCGTAAATAGGGAATACAATTATTACCACGAACCAAATATAAAGAAGACCCGGCGTAAGGAGCGGTCCCCGTTACGCGGTGCGGAGTCCAAATTGCGAATTTTAATTGGTACGGAGTCGAAAAGTTAAGATACCTATGTTGTGTCTCATAAAATGGCGTGTTTTAATTGGTTGTAATATCTCTCCTCCATCTCGCGTACCTCGTTTCACCCCGCGTAATGCCACGCTAGTTTCCATACAAATATTGCGTAAGGCCCACTCCTCTTATTAATTACTCCATGATTATTACTTAGTATCAGCATGGGCTGCCTCTTTTGGCGTACAATATTGTATTTCGATTAAAGCCAACATTACTTATATTTTCATTTAAAAAAGTACTATATTATCGCTATTAACTATTCATATCACCTTATGTATCATGTCATTGGAATATAACACTTCTTGCCCCGTCTCAAGGTTGACTATTGTGATGGCGTCATCTTCCTCTGGATATAGCCATTGAGCGTCTTCATCTAAGGAATTGTAGTCACTCAGGCTTGACTGGCTTGAGTCTCGGAGGGTCAGGTAGGAGGTCATTTGTCCCCAAAGCCGGTCGGACCAGTAGAATTGGTACGCGATTGGACTGGAATATAAAGAATAGGCAGGGGAGAGGTGAAGGAATATATTGTAAGAAAAACATCACGAAGATATTATAGTTTTAAGAGATTCGCGATTTATACTCATGATTAATGACTAACGGGAATTATCGCGTAAATTTTATATAATACAGTTACCTTTTTTACCCGACGTTTCTGACTGAGAGTAGTAGTAGAGTCTGCCCATGGCCAAGGCTGCTGCAACGTAGCCGAAACGACGGCTTGTTAAAGGTAACTTTATTATATAAAAACTTATGCGATAAGTCCCGTTAGTCATTACACACTCGATTTACGACTTGTGTACACAACTTTTTAATGTGGTAGAGTAGTCAGAGGCTTAAGTGCTCATCTCCGAAATTTCGAAGGCATGTTAGGCAGGTGAAACTAATTGATAGAAAAATATAAGTCATTGTGTGTATAAATGCTTGTAAGTTTGTTAATATTACCTCTTGTTAACAACCTTGATGTAGTCAGTTTTCATCTGTTTCGCAATGACATTACCAAAATTTATATAAGCATTGCATTCTAGATCTTCAAAACTATCGATATCATAGTCTTTTTCTTGTGCCTTTAAAAACAAATATATACACTGATTATGCAATTAACACTATATATAATATAATATATTAATATTGTAGGACGTTATTACACCAATTGAACTAGCCCCTTGGTAAGTACATTTAAGACTTGTGTTAAGGGTACTAGACAACGTATATTTAAGAAATATATACTTATTATATATATATATATATATATATATAAATACATATATAGCATATATGTTCAACGACCTTACTGGAAAGCAGAAGAAAAGCGTAGTTCTTAACTCTGCCTCCACCGGGAATCGAACCCGGGACCTCACGATTAGCGCTCAGGCGTCTAACCGCCACGGAGTCCGTCATATACTATAACGATTACTGTCCCTTACGGGGTAGTCAGAGGTCAGCGTGACCATAGACAGATGTGGAAATAGAAACGGCCACTTCAAGCCTACATTGTAACCACATACACGGTAAGAAAGTAATTAGTTTCATGTTGATGATTTCCCTCGCCGTAGTAGTCGGTGCATTTCGGAAATGTATACACATTGCGAAATTGTATCTTATACTAACCTAACCTGACATTCTTCCCAACACCTCGTTTAAAGGATACAATAGGTCCCAGTTAATTCTTTACACTTATTTCGCAAGGCGGGCATACGTAGTGTGAAGAACAGAAGATCATGTATGAGAATGTTAATGGGTGTGAGTAAAGTAAGAGAGATTTATCAGGATCGCTCCAGTTGGCGATCGATAGTTTCTGCCTATCTCGTTTGGGACGTAGAAACGTGAATATATGTCTGTAGTTATATACACCTATAATAATGACCTAACTACATTGAAATAACAGTTTACGTTTCATCATTACAGTAAAGCAACGCAACGCTACTCAAACCGTAAACGTAGCTTTTATGTAACTTTTATATCTAGTGATACACAAGTTTTAAAGTTTCATAAAACTTAAAGGTTCGTATTTGGTACCCCTGAAGGTTAATTAATTGATAATATTATATTCAAACTAAAAGGTGCCTAGGAGAAATTCTTCTTCCGAAGACCTGTCCCAAGAAAGATATTATAGCACATAAATTTATACGTAATACTCTAAAATATATTTATTTAATTATTTACAACAGTATGATATTGCTAGATGGACCCCTCTGCTAGATGGACCGATGACCTGAAAAAGTTTACTGGTAGTGGTTGGCTGAGGGCCACGAGTGATCGTGTTTTGTGTCGTATACTTGGGGAGGCCTACGTCCAGCAGTGGACTGACATAGGGTGATTGATTGAGTATATCATAAGAACCTTACATGAAAATACCAAATGCGTATGATGTATTATTAATATTACAAACTATAATGTATTCATAATGAGACTATTGTCATTGTATGTATCTTACCAAGATTTCCACATGATCTGGGCCGAAGGTGACGCTGTCTGCCACCAGATGGAGGGGCCTCACGATGCCCGTCGAAGACAACATCCTCAAGTTGAGACAATGGAGACCTGAGACGCAATAATACACACATATTATTGAAACTTAAACAAGCTGCATTTAGTATAGAATAGAAAAAACATATTAAAAGATACACACATAGACAGCTTACAAACGAAACATCTGTCAATGGGTTCTGACTCAGTGCTACTACATCAATCATTGTATATCGATAGTGGAAATGTTATTTGAATGAATGATAGTTGATTGAATAAAAGAATGCATTTAGTCGAGGTGGAAGGTTGGTTATGTAGGTGTAATACATATGACAGTCAGATTGATGACATATTGAGAAAGAGGTTGGATCGATAACGTGAGGAGATTGAAACAAGATGTATTTATAAGCTCTGACTTTGAAAGCAAAGGTGTAAAGTAACTTTAATGTGGTAGAATTACGTATTTATAAATATATATTAAGTACATATATGTTTCTTAGATATACGTCGACTAGTACTCGTAACTCGATTCTTAAATGAACTTACCAAGGGGCTAGTTAATTTGGTGTAAAAGAGCCCTTAATATTAAGACAACAAGACAAACGCGACCAATAACCCTTGCGGGATCAGAGGTTCAGGTGTCCATCTTCGCAATTGCGAAAGTAGTAATTCTATGGACACCTCGAACTCACGTGTTGACCAGATAGTCAGTACTCAATATGACAGGTGGTAAGCCATGTCGCCATTTACAAGCACTAACTTGTATTGTTCGGGGAGCAGGTAGGTTTTCGCACGCTGTTTTCCCTCATGGTAGTATATTATATACGTAAGAAAATTAAAACAAGAGCCTTACCCAATGTCTTAGCTTTGCACAGAATGATTCCTGGCACTTTGCCGCCCCCCTTCCACTTGGCTGGCCAAATGATGAACTCGTCCTTCACTATAGCCCCCTTGGAAGTTAGGCTCTGAATATATCGAAAAAAATATGTAATAATAATATAATGATATTTGGATATTATTACACCAATTGAACTAACCCCTTGGTAAGTACATTTAAGACTTGTGTTACTCGGCTGAATGTTTAGTCAATTGTGATGCCAAACTGGCTAAATATCTTCGCTTTGGATCCTCAACTGGAACGAACCGAAGAACAAGGAAGAGAGCAAGGAATTGGAGCATCGATTTCGTTTTTCTTCGGTTGTAGCGGCTGGTGGCGTTGATGTAACCATGGCGATGGAATAACAAGAAGTTCAAACGCCGTGGCATCAGTGTTTGTACTTCAGCCGACATAACCTTAGTGGTGAATGGCTTAATAAAGAATTAAAAAAAAAAAACTGGGGCCCAAGTGTACTAATACGTTTTAACATAAACGCAGTTCAATATCAGATCAGTAATATAGTGTGGTTGGTAGTGGATTAGCAAAAGGATCAAATTTTGCTTTACAAATGATGAAATTTGACACTTTTGCTAATATACTACCAATTTCATACTATTACTGATCTGATATTGAACCGTCATTTTGCAAAAGTATTAGTGAAGTTGAGCCCCTGGACTGTCATAGTATTAATGAATATCACCTGATAAATTTCAATTACTTTTTCTATCCATCGCGACTGTAATCCCTTGCGTGATAACAAGAAATTCTGTCTCTAAAAATTGTGGAATACATTACTTATTTATAGCTGGTAGTCTACAGTTAAAAATTTCTTTGCTTATTTATATAGTCATGTCTTATTCACTTAACTACAATATAATACAGTACGAAAATAAACGAAAATTCAGATTAAATTCAAGCCCAAATAATACAACAAACAAGCGCAATCACGACCATTAACCCTTGCGGTCAAGCCAGAGTCAAATTAAAGAGTTAGTGTCAATTAATCAGTACTAACACTAAATAAGAACATCAAATCCATCTTACCTCAAACGAATAATTCAACCAATCATCTTCGGGCAGCATGAAGAAAGACGCACTTTGTATATCGCATTGCAAATTGAACCTTACGTCATGGACCGAGCCTAGCAATTTCGAACCCAAGTCCAAAATCTCACTGTGTTCCTCACCATAGCGAATGGTTGGAAGTGTTTTTGCTACGGAACCGCCCGGATTTTCTATGCAAACTGTAACAAAAGTCATATTGGTATACTAACGTTCTTGTTTTGAAGATTTATGAGTGTCAATGAAGCGAAAGTGGTCTGTCTGTCGGGACGAATGGGGTTCCGTGATCTCTGACTACTCCTCTACAGGGAATCAGGCGTGATGTGTATGTATGTTTATATGTTTTATTTACATTCATTTCATATATATTAATGATTCATTTACATTCAATATAAGTTGCAATTTATCAGACCCAAAACATATCTTCGATTGCCTAAATGAAATTAAATGCCTTTTATTCAATATAAGGATCATAAAATCACTTATTGAAAGTAAAAATAAAATTCACATGAAATTGTCTTTTAAATTAGATAAACTTAAAAATAATAATAAATCTAATTAAACTATTAGCATTTCGTAAAGACAAAAACCTACTGAGAAGAAATGCCAAGTCTCTCCTGGAAACTTCCATTTACAACATCCTTAAAGCATACTGGAAGAAAAACAGTTAATCTATGTTGTCCAATTTAAAAGGCTTTTGTACAATATTCTGAATCTTTTTCACGCAAAAGCCTAGAGCCTAGATATCTATAAAACTGTTGTTGTATAAATTTTTCATAAGTTATGTCTTAATTACTAAACTCACTTCGCACTAGCGGAGGCATCGTGTAACACAACACTGGAATGTCGACGTGACCTCCTCTTGAAACGTTTAGTCTGAACGAGTCTTGAATTAAGGTCACATTTGTAGGTTTATATCTAGAAGGCAATAGAGCGAACAATTATTTTCATAAGGAATATATTTGTAGTCAAAATACGATACGTAACTATGTATTTTAAGACATTAATTAAACAATGTTTACATTGTCACTTTCGAGAATGTTCAAATCCCGACCGACGGGTTGCTAGCCCATCAGCTTTATACTCAACTAAGACTTAGTTCTTTCACACCTTTTTCTAGGGCATTTCAGTAATAAATAAAGCTTGTTAGAATTATATTTTGGTCCTGTGGCCGAAAAAAAAATATTATGGTGAAAACGGTGAAAAAACCTATCTAGTCCTCGGAACAGTTAATAGGCAGTGTTTGTATATGGTGACTTGTTTTACCACCATTATCATTGAGTACTGACTTTATGGTTAACTTGTGTAGTTATTACTACCACTGCAATGGTGGAGTTGAACACCCGAACCTCTCAAAATCAAAATCAATTTATTTGTGAAACATGTGTGTACAAAAGATCTTAATCTAAGTTAAAGCGTCTCAACATGGTTTGCCATCATGCTTCGGCGTACAAATTAATTATAAAAACGTCATAATTGACATATCTTAAATTACATTGCAATTAAAATTAAAGATATAAATTATAAATCAAAAGTGTAAATTGTAATGTCAAGTTCATGCATCATCTAATTATCGCTAAAGCGATTTATTGTTAAAAAAATATTTAATAGAATAGTAAGCTCTATCTAGTAGAAGCTTCTTAAGCTGAACTTTGAAAACGGCCGGCCGCTCTATCTGTTTTAGTGACCTAGGCAAGGCATTAAAGACACGAGTCGCCATCCATCAATCTGACTACCCCATGCGTTAATGATCTTCGGGCGTTTATTTTTCGTTAATCCCAAGTCTCTTAATCACCTCCTACGACACGCCAGGAACCCAAAATTATCCGAGAACTATCAAAGTGCCACTAGAAAATCGAACAAATAGTATGTCTTTGAAAGTGGACTTATATTGGGTGATGGTTTGGGTCAAAGTAATCTGTTGAACGATGGGCTAGCAACCTATCCCCAATGTTCCATATGAAATCACAACCCCAATATTCATGCTAAAAGTGCCTTGACGACATCGACTCCAAGTTTCTGTTCACCTCGAAAGGGATTAGAGAACGTATGTATGTATTTAACCTTACCTGACAGTGATAACCGTAAAGGAAGTCCCGGTTAGTTTCAACCCGGCTGGTCCCAAATCAATGCTGATATCAGGGGATTTCGGGATCTTAATCGACAACCGGATCTCGAGAGGTTGGGTGTTGATAACACGGATTTTACGCTGGTATTAAGAGAGAAAGGAAATTAATCACTGATTACAATCAAAATAAAAACGTAATATGATAAGTTTAAAGCTGTTTAAAAGTACTACTGGATAAATCCACATTTGACGCAGCTAGTTTAGCTGTTTCAATAGCTCTATATTTTTCAAATCCAATGGTTAATTTAGCAATTTGAAGACGAATAGGTACGCAGCGTGAAGAACAGAATAGCATAAATGAGAAGGTTAATGGGTGTGAGTGAAGCAAGGGAGATTTGTCAGGATCGTTCCAAGTGGCGATCGATAGTGTCTGCCTATTCTCTTAGGGACGTAGATGCGTGAATACTATTTGAGATGTATGCGAGAATATATGTATGTATTCTAAGGCAATGATACTCACATAATAAGCCTTCCCAACTTTACAGTTCACAAAAGTGACTGAATCTGGTATGCATACGATGGATTTCGTAGGTTTATGGTCACTCCTACAAGGTAAACCTATGGAGCTTGAAGATCTGGTGTCCTTGCCTTCACTGAAAAACATATTGAACAAGTTGACTCATAGTTTTAAGAGATTCGCGATTTATCATCATCATCATCATCAGCCTGTATCAATCCACTGTTGGACATAGGCCTCCCCCAAATGACGCCACTTCTCCCTGTAAGTGGCCGTTCGCATCCATTCGATGCCGGCCAACCTGCGCAGGTCGCGATTTATACTCATGATTAATAAATAATTAGTCTGCCAGTGACCACGGCTACTGCAACGTAGCCGAAACGTCATATAAACTTACGCGATAAGTCCCGTTAATTATTAATCATAAGTAGACTCATAGCATTGTTCGGTTGTATGAATCGGTTGTATGAATAATAAGTATAATAATCGGGACATTATTACAGCAATTGAACTAGCCCATTGGTAGGGTCATTTCAGACTTGTGTTGAGGGCTTGTACTCAACTTATATTTAAGAAATATATATCATAAATAGATAAATGCATATATAGTATATATAATCAACAACCAGACTAGAAAGCAGAAGAAAGCGTAGTTCTTAACTCTGCTTCCAATGGAAATCGAACCCGAGACCTCACGATTAGCGTTCAGGAGCTTAAACAATCGCGCCACGGAGATTGTCGAATTACTTAACAATAAAGAACATACTTTAATTTTTTGTGTATACTAACTAAACTGTTTAGAAAGAAATATATACGAAATGACATTTGTAAGCTCACATATTCAAGACTCACATTAAAAATGTACCATAAACTTACTACTAATAAGCATTCACGTTCTTTCATGCCTTTCATTGTGAACAAAACATCAAAGAAAATATCTCTTTAGTCACTTTTACCTACAAGTATAAGGGTCTTAATGGCATTTATATGGAAAATAGGTGATGTAAAAAAATAAATAAAATAAAATTCCTTTTATTCACACTAGACGCAGTAATACATATACACAAATAGAGAAAAGAATTAATAATATAACAATTTACATTAATGGAACCAAGCGCACATGGCAACCCCGCGCAAGTGTGAATAGGATTTGTCTCATACACACGTTTGATGTGTTGCTAGCCCATCGTCAATTACCATCTATTCCATTTTCCACTTACCTTGCATATTGTACAGAACACACTCCAGGCTGCGACCAGGTTTTCCATGAAAGGGTACAGGACTCATCTGATTGTAAGGTTTCTGTATAGAAACAAACATCAAATTGAAACATTCTTCTCAAGGCATGAAGTGTACACAGCGTGAAGAATAGAATATCATATATGAAAAGATGAATGGGTGTGAGTGAAGCAAGAAAAATTTGTCGGGATCGTTCTAGGTGGCGATCGATAGTCATTGCCTATCCCTTTAGGGACATAGAGGCGTGAATGAGGTATGTATGTATATTGGCTGTTTAGGGAGGACAGAAATTTAAAGACCTATGCCATGTCTCTAATTTCTGTCAACGTAACATTTCACAATAAATTGTGTAGACAAAATACAAACATTTTCACAATAAATAACGGAGTAGTCAAAGGTTCGAAAATCTATCTTCTCAATTGCAAAAGTAGTAATTCTATGGCCACCTCAAACCCACGTGTTGACCAGATAGTCAGTATTAAATGTGACAGATAGTAAGCCGTGTCGCCATTTACAAGCACTGACTATTCGGGGTACAGGTTGTTTTCCTAAAAACGTTTTCCTTTTCAATATAATTCGGTGTATTATATAAATAAATTCTTACATACAAACATATACATAACGCCTGTTTCCCTGTAAAGGAGTAGGCAGAGTTCACAAATCCCCATCTGTCATACGTGTCATACGTCTCCTCACACACACTCAGCTGTTATAGATACTTCTAACACCATATATTTTTATTTGATTATTACAAAAATCTAACCTAGAAAACTGTCCCTCTCCCCAAAAACCTCAGGAAAGGGATATTCTAAGTCCGTGATCTCATCAAACTGCGTGATAGGTGACTTCTTGCATTCCACATTTATCTCAATGGAGCTGTAATCTTCATCTGGAGGGTAGACACGGATGGCTATATCACTATCTTCAAATCTTCTGTCTATTTCCTGTGAAAAACCACACATGTATAGAAATACCTATAACCACCCAGTATTAATTATAAATATTTAGGTTATTATTACACCAATTGAACTAGCCCCTTGGTTATTTAAGCCTTGTGTTAAGGGTACTAATCAACTTATATTTAAGAAATATATACTTATTATATATAGATTAATGCATATTTAGTATAAATAATCAACAAAAATACTTGAAAGCAGAAGAAAACCATAGTTTTTGCGTCCACCGGAAATCGAATCCGGGACCTGACGATTAGCGTTCAGGTGCTTAACCAATCGCGCCACGGAGGTCGTCATAGTGTGTATGAATGTTAATGAAGCGATAGTTGTTTATAAGGATCGAGATAAATCGGGATCTGTGATATATGTATGTAGAGAAGCGGGCGTGATGTGTATGTATGTATATACAGCATATTAAATGTGTTTTACGTTATTAACTTTAATATTGCCTCTGGCGTTAAAATATTATTTTATTCCTATAATATTAAACATTCAATATAATACGTTATTAAGTCAAAGTGGAAGGTAAAGTTGGACGGGGTAGGCCGCGTAGAATTTATACGGATCAAATTGAAGACATTCTTCTCAAGCCGTGTGTGCGTAGTGTGAAGAACAAAAGAGCATGTATGAGAAGGTTAATTGTGATTGAAGCAAGATAGCTTGTTTTGAATCGTTCCAGGTGGCGATCGGTAGTCTCTGTCTATCCCCTTAGGGAAGTAGAGCTGTGAATACATATGTATAATGTTAAACGAATAGCAACCTTTGCCCTATAGATTCAATTAACCCCTAGTTCCTTAGTCGCCTCCTACGACATATCGGGAATAATGATACCTAGTTAGCATTATATTTCCGTATTAGCTTACAACCTTGCACATTGAGTACTGACTATCTGGTTAACACGTGGGTTCGAGGTGACCGTAGAATTACTACCTTCGCAATTGCGGAGATGAACACCTGAACCTCTGCATACCCAAGGGTTAATGATGGTGAACTTGTTTGTTCGTATTTTACGTATTAATCACTACATAGTATAAAACAAAGTCACTTTCTTTGTCCCTATGTCCCTTTGTATGCTTAAATCTTTGAAACTACGCAACGGATTTTGATGCGGTTTTTTTAATAGATAGAGTGATTTAAGAGGAAGGTTTATATGTATAATAACATCCATTAAATAGTGGAGTTGGCTATATATCTTATACCCGTGCGAAGTAGGAGTGGGTCACTAGTATGCTATAAAAAATAAGTACCGGCTCTGGTGAGTCTTGCTCGCTTTGTTCTCGTTCATGTGTTTTGTTACTCTGTAACAAGAAAGATATTCTAAAAAGAAAGAAAGAATAAGTATAAAGTAGGAAAAGGTCACAAAACAAACATTTATTTACAGCAATGTACAGTCAGCGCTAAAAGTGCAGTCCCATTAACTTTTTATAAGGTTTAAGTTTATAAGAACAAAAGACAATATTTTATATTTTAAAACTGGCACCACTATGCATTGTCATGGCCACTATAAGTTCGTGTGCTTCGAAATGAAAAATACTGTATTTTGTTCTTATAAACGTAAGCTTTATAAAAACTTACTGGGACTGCACTTTAAACGTTGACTGTACCTATGAATGAAATATAAATATGTTTTTCATTTATGTAAATATTTTACAGTCACTAACGGTGACGGAAAACATCGTGAGGAAACCTGCCTATCCCTCGGCATAGGTAATAGCTAGTGCAGATATACGGCTATACGCTTCACTACCTATCACGTTGGGTGCTGTCTATTTAGTGAAACGCGGGCTTCGAGTCACCCATACCTAACACACCTTCGAAATTTCAGAGATGGACACTCAAGCCTCTGACTACCCCGCCACAATAAAAAAGTCGTGAAGCGTATGATGATGATTATGATAAACACTTAAATTTAGTGAAAAGGTATCACCTTAGCATCTGCCGCAGTCAGACCCCAATAAATAATATATAAACATACATACACATCACGCCTGATTCCCTGTAGAGGGTAGGCAGAGATCACGGATCCCCATCCGTCCCGATCCTGGCTAACCACTTTCACTTAATTGATCTTCTCACATACGCTCATACACGATCGGTGGTTATAGGTACATCTAACATGTAATCGTTAGAGAGAAAATAGCTCAGGTGATAGTAAACACTCAACCTCTGACTACCCTAAAGTGGATAACTAAATTGATGCAAAAGTCATGACATATCAAGCATCCCTAGGCTTAGATCTTCGAACGAATCACTACTCAGATATTCTGTTCATCCTAATAAAGATAGATCGATAGAGAAGATAATTTTCATACAATCAAAAATTTCTTTCGTGTAAAATATTGCTAAGATTATATATACAGGCGTATGTTACATGCATAAGATACTGATAACTGTTTTGTGCTAGTCTGGGATGCTAATAAATAACTAATTATCCACCTATCTTTCGGGTTTAACTTAGGAGGTGACAAAAGTACTTGGAGTTTATAGAATCCATTGGTCGATGGGCTGACAACTTTTAGCCAATATTCCATATTAATGCATAGTACGTCACTTTATGTTAAACATGACCGATGAGATAATTTATGACTAGAATTATGTATTCATATAAATAAATAATAAATAAATAATATTTCGGACATTATTACACCAATTGAACTAGCCCCTTGGTAAGTTCATTTAAGACTGGTGTTAAGGGTACTAGTCAACGTATATTTAAGAAATATATACTTATTATATATAGATAAATACATATTTAGCATATATAAGTAACAACCAGACTGGAAAGCAGAAGAAAAGTGTAGTTCTTAATTCTGCCTCCACCGGGAATCGAACCCGGGACCTCACGATTAGCGTTCAGGTGCTAAACCTATCGCGCCACGGAGGTCGTCAGTATATGCACACATATAAATCACACACGTCTGTCTTCTAATGGATATAAACAGTTTAATTATCCCCGTTTTAACCGATCCAGGCAAACCACTTGCGCTTCACTGACGTACATCTCCTCATACACATTCGGCGACGATAGCTACTTTACACATAATTTATTCTTACTATATAAAAAGAATTTCATGTTAATGTCTTTCGTACGTATTACCTAAACTTACCTGTTCCCCGAACAGGTATTAGTTAGTGCTTGTAAATGGCGACATGGCTTACCACACGTGGGTTCGAGGCGACCATAGAATTACTACCTTCGAAATTGCGGAGATGGACACATGAACCTCTGAATAATGTTTTAATGGTCGTGAACTCGTTTGTCTATATGATAAGAACTATGTTTTTATCTATTGAAATACTTACAATACTTTCTGGAGTAGCTAAAGAATTTTTGTGTATTGACGTAATAATGGTATTTTCGTCGCCAAATGTATCCTTATGTCTGTCTGACACAGGCGAAGGATTGTGTTGTGGTGATCTGTTGGTAAATATAACATTAAATTAAACATTAAACTAAAATTAATAACATTAAAACATCACTAAAGTATAATGTTGAGCGACCCCCAAAAGGGAAAATTGAAAAATATATCACTAAATATATCAAGTTAGAAGAAAACTTCTTGAGTATATCTATCTATCGGCTGTAGCCAAGTGGATAAAACCTGCATATCCCTCGGGATAAGTAATAGCCTTTGCCTATATACGGCGATACGGTTCACTACCTATCACGTTGGGTGCTCTATATCTAGTGAAACGCTGTCTTCGAGCGACACATATCTAACATTTCTTCGAAATTTTCGAATCTCCTACGTTACTTTTCAGCATGTATATTTTGGTCATAATAGCATATGGAGCCTACCACTATTAATAGCTTTGAGTAGCTGAATATTTTAATGGATACATCAACCACTTAAAATGCTAACTAGCTGCCGTTCTTCCCGGCTACTCGTATAAAGTGACTAAGAGATAGGTTATATTTAATCTATTAAGCCATGTAGCAAACGTGTACCAATGTTTGTAATACAACAATATCAATATTCATGGTAAAAAGAGACCTAAGAGATATTTAGTAAATCATCATACGATAGGTATGTGTCTTTAATTAGATTTTGGTAACAAATGATTTGATGACCTTAGCGGCTGTAGCCCAGTGGGTAAGACCTCGGACTTCGTACGAGAATGGTCCTAGGTTCGAATTCCGACTCTGGCATGTACCAATGAATAAAATTTAAATGTGTATTTCATTTACGCACATAATTTACAGTCGCTAACGGTGAGGGAAAACATCGTGAGGAAACCTGCATATCCCTCAGGATAGGTAATAGTCAGTGCCTATATAGGGCGATACGGTTCACTACCTATCACGTTGGGTGCTGTCTATCTAGTGATACGCGGGCTTCGAATGACCCATACCTAACATGCCTTCGAAATTTCGGAGATGGGCATTCAAGCCTCTGACTACCCCGCCATAATAAAAAAGGAAGTGTGTATACACAAGTCGTGAAGCTAATGTATGTTTATGTTTTCAATATTAACAGTACTTTTATTGTATTATTATGTTTGTGCATTGACTATTTCCAACTAAAAACTCACTTCGTACTAGCGGAGGCATCGTGTAACACAACACAAGTCGTGAAGCGTATGTTATGTGACTTGATGTTGTCATACAATCCCTATTCCGTAATAACTGAGCTGAACACGTGAATTCCTGACTACCCCGTAAGGGATAAATGTCTTGATGAGAATGTGTGTACAAATTTTACTCACAGTATAGAAGGATCATCCAATGGTTGAGACATTTTTGATTAATAAATTATATTATTAAACTACAGTTTAAGGAAAATAAATTATAATATTTAAAAACAATCTTGTTTTTATACGTTATTTTCAGTTCGAAATAAATTAATCAATTCAATGATTTTTCAAATTGAATGGTAGAACCATAAATCAAGAGACAATTTTTACAATAATACGTGCAAAATTCAATATAAATTTACAAGAAAGTAAACATTTATATAATTTACTAGCGACCCGCTCCGGTTTCGCACGGGTATAAAATATATAGCCTACTCCACTATTTAATGGATGTTATTATACATATAAACCTTCCTCTTGAATCACTCTATCTATTAAAAATCCGCATCAAAATCCGTTGCGTAGTTTCAAAGATTTAAGCATACAAAGGGACGTAAGAACATAGAAAGCGACTTTGTTTTATACTATGTAGTAATACGTATTTACTCTAACTTCTAATTATCAAAATAATGGATATAATATACGTATGTATTTCTTAACATCCTTCTTTAGCATGACGTGTGTATGCTTTGTAACCGGCTAACAAAAAATAAAAAAGACAAATGCGTTCACGACCATTAACCCTTACGGGGTAGTCAGAGGTTCAGGCTTTCATCTCCGCAATTGCGAAAGTTGTAATCATATGGCCACCTCGAACCCACGTGTTGATCAGATAGTCAGTACTCAAAGTGAGAGGTGGTAAGCCATGTCGCCATTTACAAGCGCTAACTATTGCCTGTTCGGGAAACAGGTGTGGTTTCCTCACGATGTTTTCCCTCACCGTAGTATTCGACACATTTCGTTCATTTATTTTTATTACGCAAATGTACATAGAAATTCATTAAACTTCATTTCCATTGGTACATGCTCAAGCGGGATTTGACCCACTGATACAAAGTCAGGCCCCAAACAACTGAGCTACGTCTAAACTGTGTTTGCAACCGACTAAATGTGACATAAGATTCTGCACACATATACATCAACTTGCATTATCATGTATGTATGTATGTGTGTATACTGAATACATGATTCCAAAAAATAATGCATTCAAACGCATAAAGGTAGAGATCCCGCCACATAAGGTGGCAGTTGGAGGCGTCGCCACAGTCGCGTAATTCAGTGTTACCAGTAAACACGCCAAAACTAGCACTCACTGTGCCATACGGCTCGATACATTATAGGTTTCATTTGTAACGGTCTTTGGTTGCAGAGCTATAAACTCAAATAAAACAAATTAATATATCAAAGTCAAAATATGTTTATTAAACTATTTCAAACATGATTGACTTATCCTTCTTATTATATATTACATATATTATGTGTTCCTTCACTCTGTCCGCAATAGACCGTTTAGTGTGTTCGACGTAGGATTTCCCACAGCTGCAATCAATCTTATACACACCCTTATATCTTATATCATGAGTATAAATCGCGAATCTCTTAAAACTATTATTTCAAACATGGCACTGAGCATTGTCTTTACATATTTTTTACCGAGGTTAGATCAGCGGAGACCCTAGCTTGGAGAAGAACTAACAAGAAACTCCGGAAATCAATTTATTATAATCACCCTTAACAAACATAAAAATTACAAAGAGTGGGCAAAAAACACAACGCTGGTAATACTAAATTTACCTTTCATACAAAATAACACGCAATGGCGGAAACGTCAAATTTAGTTCCAAGTTTGGCTACTGCCACCGTATGTGGCGGGTACTCTACTAATAAATTTCGTGACATCTTCGCCGCCATTTTAATTGCATTTGTCAAACTGGTTCGCTTTACTGACATTTGAATTTTTTTTTTATTGTTTTCTCCTATTTTATTGCTAAGGTCACGTGTTAACCTTGACACGAAGATAACCCCTCCTGTTTTTAGACGGAAAGAAAATAAAAGACATATTATATAAACTACAAACACCCACGCATATTTAGTCAGAAAGCTATTATTATAAGGAAACCTAGAAATCTAATAATATAATCACAGTAAACTACAACAATCAGATTTAGAAAGATGGAAGTTATAAAACACAATGATATAAATAAAATTAAATAACGTTATACGTTATTAAATTATTATAACGATAATTATGAAATAAATCAAATAAAATAAAACTATTATTTACAAAACAAAAAAAATCTAATTTAAAGGAAAAATATCTCCTTTATATAGTCACATACACAATTATGTCGGGGTAGTTAGAGACTTAAGAATCTATTACCGAAATTTCGAAGGTGTGTTACGAGCCACTCAAAGCCCGCACTAGATAGACAGCACCCAACATGATACGTAGTGAATAGTATCGTCGCTTACAGATTGGCTATTACATTTCACGATAAATAAGATAAACAGGTTTCTTTACGACGATTTCCCTCACCGATATCGAAAGTAAATGAAATAAAATAAAATAAAGTTCACTTTATTCACAACCAGTGACCCGCTCCGGCTTTACACGGGTATAAAATATATAGCCTACTCCACTATTTAATGGATGTTATTATACATATAAACCTTCCTCTTGAATCACTCTATCTATTAATAAAACCGCATCAAAATCCGTTGCGTAGTTTCAAAGATTTAAGCATACAAAGGGACATAGGGACAAGACACAAGACCAACGAAGACGGAAACAAAACGGAAAACAACAATTTGATGGAGAAAAGGGGCGTGCTGGCCCCGGGCCCCTGAGAAAGGGATCCGTCTCAGTTACTTGCTAGCAGAAAGGGTAGCCCAATCTGCCAGCACTGATATTATGACAGACCCCGAATAACCGAAACCAAATAACACTGTTTAATATGTCGAATTTGTTCAAACTTAATTCATTTAACCCCATGGCGGATCATGGACGTGAATGTGTATGAATTTACGAGTCTTCCGTACTCCGAATTTAATGTACTGCCACCATGATTTACTTTTCATCATTATAAACACTTGCTAACATAACCCTACTACTTAATATACTTTGCTAATGTTATTGCCAATGATATTTCTTAGTGGTAGCACTAAAATATCGTATCCCAACACAACCCTGTAAGATTTCTTAAAAGTGACCGACGTATCATAGCATTAATAATATATAGCATAATAATAACATTTATTCACAGCCACAAAAACATACACAATACAAAACGTTTACAATTAAAAATTACAATTAAATTAGGGGATAAAACTTGTGCATGTTATCGCAGCAAGGGTTCCAACTCAGGGTATGTTACGTTTGATCAAACGCAACGCTGGTCTTATTTCGGAACCATTGTATATTATATTTATCATCTCCGACTTTGTGTTCACTCGAAAAGGGGTTGAGACACGTGAATTCATATGTTTTATTGCTCTAAGCTTACGATAGTATTTATTGTGATCCATTCTAGCACCAAACCTGATCTGTTTAGTATCCATTTTATTTTTATCGATATATATATCGACATATATTCGATGAAGCCTTGATCTTTCGTATCTCCATTGTTTTTACTAAACCACTATCTCAATGCTCATAGGTTATCGTGCAAAGGAAATTTGCATAAGGCATTGAAACGTATACTCTAATAAACATGTGTATAGCCCCATTACAATTATTGGAATCTATTGGGTGATGGGCTAGCAACTTGACTGCAATGTTCAATTTTAAAGCCTTTACTACCCAAAAATATATGCGATTATATGTATGTCCATATATATATATATTGTAGAATACTACAAGACCAATTGAACTAGTCCCTTGATACGTACATTTAAAACTTGAGTTAAGGGTACTAGTCAACGTATATTTAAGAAATATATACTTATTATACATGAATAAATACATATGTGGCATATATAATCAACGACCAGACTGAAAAGTAGAAGAAAAGCGTAGCTCTTAACTCATATATACAAACATTATGTATGTATACATCTATTCATACGGATCTGTCAATACTTTTGGATTAGCAACAAAAAATCGTGATCTCTTATTCAGTTGCAAAACCTATAAAATGGCACAATGTTAATAAATAAAAAAAACTGTCATAAACATCATCTTCATTAGCATTTAATAAACTAGAGATCCCGCCACATAAGGTGGCAGTAGCCAAACTTGGAACTAAATTTGACGTTACCGCCATTGCGTGTTATTTTGTATGAAAGGTAAATTTAGTATTACCAGCGTTGTGTTTTTTGCCCACTCTTTGTAATTTTTATGTTTGTTAAGGGTGATTATAATAAATTGATTTCCGGAGTTTCTTGTTAGTTCTTCTCCAAGCTAGGGTCTCCGCTGATCTAACCTCGGTAAAAAATATGTAAAGACAATGCTCAGTGCCATGTTTGAAATAATAGTTTTAAGAGATTCGCGTTTATACTCATGATATAAGATATAAGGGTGTGTATAAGATTGATTGCAGCTGTGGGAAATCCTACGTCGAACACACTAAACGGTCTATTGCGGACAGAGTGAAGGAACACATAATATATGTAATATATAATAAGAAGGATAAGTCCCGTTAATTATTAATCATGTTTGAAATAGTTTAATAAACATATTTTGACTTTGATATATTAATTTGTTTTATTTGAGTTTATAGCTCTGCAACCAAAGACCGTTACAAATGAAACCTATAATGTATCGAGCCGTATGGCACAGTGAGTGCTAGTTTTGGCGTGTTTACTGGTAACACTGAATTACGCGACTGTGGCGACGCCTCCAACTGCCACCTTATGTGGCGGGATCTCTAGTATTATAATAAACTGACATTTAATTTGTATCATAAAAGTGGTTGCTATTCCAAAGCTTAGGCACTCGTTAATGCTTGCAGTATAAAAGTGTGAGAAGATGACCGATTCGATACATGCCTGCAAAGTGATGTGACTAATCGGTGCTTCATTATCTAGTGTTGGGAGAGCTTGTCGATAAAAATGAAAATTCCAATTCCTTACGACTTATATGCAGGACATCTTTTAATTTCGAAATGTTGGAGTACTGAGAAACTACACGTAAAATTTTAACTCATTAATATGAGTGATCACTGAATTATTTAAAGTCTCTTAGTCTACTACGTATCACTCGGATAATGCTTTGTGTTTTATTCAAAGTGTCAGATTGAAATCGTTTGTGTATATGTCTATATGATGTTAAAGTAAGTTCTGCTGCTTGATTTTTTAGGTTTATCCAAAAGTCTTCATTTCGGAAGTCTTTAAACTATGTACCTCTTTAAAATCATATAAATTAATTAAGAACGTAACGTGTAATTTGTATTTCCTTTAAATTAAAAAGAATATGCAAGTACACGAAACCGCAAATTGAAACCCAAATTAATATGGTATTGATGACCCAATTTAAAACTATATTTATAAAATATTTATCAACTAGAGCTTATTTTCAACTGTATCTTTCAATTTATTTTAATTTGTGATTCCAACTACTACAAAAAAAGCCATTATTTATACCACTGACAGTGAATAACTATAATACCAAGTAGCCTCTCATTGTCGACGCATCCTTAAAAACTATCGACATTCCTACAACTCACATCCCATCTCTAAACACTTGATCCGTCGATCTATTGGTCAGAGGGGCCTTGAAGCTGCCCTTTCAACTCTTCAGCTCACGCTCACGAGGCCATTAGGTAACTCCGTGAAGTCATAACAAGCAATGATGCTCATATTACGATATTTTGACACATTCGTTTATTTATTTATTTAAGCGATTCGATTAATAAGCGATGCGGTTAAGTACATATTTTTTGTGTTATTTTTATGGATTGGTAACGGAAGTAAAGGGAATATCCGTGTTTTGTGTATATTGATAATGGTGATGGGCTGATCACCGCTCATTGAAACTGGGTTTCAAGTGGTCTAAGAATACGATGTAAGGGTTAATATTTAAGCATCTAATAAAGAAAATTACCTGTGTTATTCGCTTGGTACATTGTAGGGAATTTTTCAGGAACATGAATAAGTAAGGGTCATATTTTGATATAGACTTGAGGTCCATAGACCCTTAAATTTTTTGTGTCTATGGCAAATTGAATAATTTACCGCTTGACTGGAAATTTAAAGTTAAGGTGATATACCTAATATCCTTTCACAAGGATTTAAGCTCAGAATCATAATTATGTTCATTATCCATCTGAATTGGAATGAAAAATAAGTGAGGACATGTGTTCTGAGTATTTTGAGACGTATATAAAATATCAAATAACTGCCTTTCTTTCCTACATATTTTAGTAGAAGACTAAGGGATGAGTATATATGGTTTGCATTGGTCAATGTGTGTATGCATATAAATATTAAAATATTTATGAAACTGCGTCACGCAATGTTTTATTCTAAATTTAAATGTAGATTTGTTTATCTCGTTCCGCCTTGCCTCAATAAAAAGGTTTTTGTCACCAAAAAGTTCGGTATCAGGTAATCAGCAAGCAGGTTTTATACTTTTTGCGTTATTTATGGCGGATTAAAATATCGTAAATGCTATTTCACATTAACATCAATAACCCAGTTCAGTCTGGCTATTATAAATTATATTAAGCATTTCATATAATATAAACAAATATATTTTGTATATATTATATCAAAATATATTTTATCTTATGTGGAAATGGATACGCGAACCTCTGTATACTCCGCAAGGATTAATGGTCATGTAGTGAATTAAACGGATTATCTTTTAATACACTCTTATTGCTGATTTAAAAGTTAAGGATAGATTAAATCTATTAGACGATGTACTAGCAAACTCTCACCAATATAAGACACATACACATTCGTTGCACTGGAACATAGACAATGTTAACTGATCCTATTCCCCGATCAATATAGCCACATACACTCTACGATTATAGTTCTTAATATCAACATAATAATAATAATATTGTAGGACGTTATTACACCAATTGAACTAGCCCCTTGGTAAGTACATTTAAGACTTGTGTTAAGGGTACTAGTCAACGTATATTTAAGAAATATATACCTATTATATATAGATAAATACATATATAGCATATATAATTAACGACCAGAATGGAAAGCAGAAGAAAAGCGTAGTTCTTAACTCTGCCTCCACCAGGAATCGAACCCGGGACCTCACGATTAGCGTCAGGCGTCTAACCGATCACGCCACGGAGGTAAACATGGTCACCTACTCTGCTTATAATTTGTTTCTGCTAGTCTAGGATGTAAAAAGAATGCTAACTAGCTGCCGTTCTTCCCCATGTCCTAGAAGGCAACTAAGGGACTAGGGGTAAATGGAATCAATTGGGCGATGGGCTAGCAACCTGTCTCCAATGTTTTATAAGACATCACAACCCCAATATTCATGCTAAATGACCTAGGACATATTATATCTCCAAGGTTCTGTCGACCCCGAAAGGGATTTAAGGACGTGAATGTATATGTTATATGTGTTAAGTTTAATAGTACATTTCTATAACTTGTTATTCTATAAGAATTCCGTTTTTTACGTTTTCAATATACGTAGATCCTGTGAACTGATAAACGCATCTTTTGCCTTTTAAGAAGGCTAAGAATTTGTCATTGTTTGTTATATTCTACTGCCTATGTAGTTAGGGTGTGGTTAGAATGAGATTTACAATTACATACATACTCATCACGCCTGATTAAATTTAGAGTGGTAGGTGGAGATCACGGATTCCCATTTGTCCCGATCTTGACAGACCACTTTCGCTTCATTGACACTTCTACATCTTCTCATACACACTCGGCGGTTATAGTATGTTGATGATATGCATCATTTACAATTACATAATTATTTTCCATTCAGTTTTATTTATATTATTTGCAATTATATCGCTATGTTTAGGATAATAATATATAAAATATTGTTACCTCAATCGTATCCTTTGATAAGTATATTTCATTTGAAGGTACTAGTCAAAAATATTCATTAAAATAAATTAAAAATTATATTACTAACTATACCTAAACATATGTATGATATTGCATATCTACACTGCACAACCTTTATCACCTACGGTGTAGCCAGAGATTCTTATGTCCTATACATATCCTTAACTGTGTAAATCATATATGAAGATATATTCTATATTTTTCTTTATTTTCATATAACAGTATATCTCGCCATTAGACGCAGAATCGCAGTTTTTCAGCCACATCGAAGTAGAGCGTAAAAGGCATCCGAATCGACCTCCAGTTGGTTTCCTAAGGTATTGTTTTCGTCCATTTATGGACAGTCGAACGGACTTATTTAGCAACGAGTTTACGTATAATCACAAACAGTTCAAAATGGCCGTTTGTTTTGAAATTTGATTCAATCGTTTGTGTGAGGAATAGATGTATCTGCTTCTTGGAATACTTTTTGAAACATATGCCTATTAGATGTACCTACTATACTTATAGTATCTGCTACATACTTACATTTATATTACATCCATTCACTTTATAGGTTAGCTTTTACTTGGTCTACTTAACTAAACTATCCTATTTACTCGGTTATAATGTGAATTGAAATTATTTACATTTCTTCATAGTTATCCACAAGTTTTAATACTTAACTAGTAACAGACTATTATTCAGTTGAAAATTAAAAAGGACAATAAAAAGTTTAGGTAACAGTCGTGAATTCCAATGTACTTATAAGGATAGCACAGGATCAAGAAATACAGGAACTTATGAAAGAAGAAGTGCATACACATCCTAAATAATCGAATAAATTACTGGAGTATAACTACCTATAAATAACTTATCCACAAGTAATTGCCAAATTAATTTACTATGATCTTCACGATTTCCGAGGAATATGTAGGTTCCAAAAGACAAACGCGTTCACGGATATTAACACTTGCGGGGTAGTCAGAGGTTCAGCTGTCCCTCTCCGCAATTGCGGAGGTAGTAATTATATGCCCACCTCGAACCTGCGTGTTGACCAGATAGTAAGTATTCAATGTGACAGGTGGTAAGCCATGTCGCATTTACAAGCACTAATTATTACCTGTTCGGGGAACAGGTAGGTTTCCTTACGGATAATCCTTTAACGTTATAAGTAAAATAACATGTCTAAGCATCAAACTGTACAATACCAAAATAAGAAAAGATGTATCTCGTATAAAATATGAATTATTAATTCCACTCTTCCGTGTGAATCTATAAAGTGACGCAAAACATGTTAGGTTTTGAAATGGAGTTGCGTAGAACTTAGAAACATTTAAGTGTTTTCTTAATTACTAGCTTACATTACACATTTGTTAGTCTGGGACTAAATTAGATTGTAACCATGTGTCTTCTTCCCAGATTGTCTATAGAGATAAATAGACTATATGCTATTCTGAATAGTATGTGAAATGATAGTAATATTTTATGTAGTCAAGCCGTATTATTTATATTAATCTTCAATGTGAATCGTAGATATAGTGTCCAAATGGTAACACGTTCTATAACCTATATTTTAGCATGGCAAAAGTCTTTAACGACACTGAACCTACTAAGACATATAACAGTCAGATAGACGCTATATTGAAAAAAAGTGACGTTAGGAGTACCTATAACCGCCCAAAGTGTATGAGAAGATGTATGAATGTCAATGAAGCGAAAGTGGTCTGTCAGGATCGGGACAAATGGGAATCCGTGATCTCTGCCTACCCCTCTACAGGGAATCAGCCGCGATGTGTGTGTATGTATGTATGAATAAATCTACTTCTCACCACATAGCAACCAATATTATAGATAGGAGGCCATGGAGCATGTACAGACCATTTAGAGATATACATACATATATTTACCCCTCAACGTCCCTAAGTGGATAGGCAGAAACTATCAATAGCCACCTGGAACTGTTCTGACAAATCTCTCTTGCTTCATTCACAATCATTAATCTTCTCACACATACTTTTCTGTTCTTCACTCTGCGTACACCCGTCTTGAGAAATATATATCTTTACTATTATTTATTGACAAAAATGCGAATCTGAGTTAAACATTTATTTTATAGCATCACGCACCTATTAAATAATCATTAATCGCAAACTAGTATTTTGAGTTCTGAGCAACAGTCAAAATATTGTGAAAATATATTACCATTATAATCCACGAACCGTGTTTGACATATTTATTGTAATATATAACTTTTATTGCCTTTAAGTGCTTTTATGGCTTTCTCGGAAACATGTTACAAAAAATATTTTAACTATATATTATTATAGTAACGTCCTTCAATCCTTATCAGAACCTCTAAACCACAACACTTCGTTGGTCACTTTTAACATAATAATCGGGGTTTCAATGGCGTTGATATTAGGATCTATTTAATTACTAAGATTGAAAAGGCATGCTTCGATGATTTGGACATGTTATGCGGATTAATGATAGTAGAATGACAAAAGGAATATATGTGAGTGAAGTGGAAGGGCGGTTACGTAGGGGCCGACCCAAAATAATAGTGAGATAGACGTTATATTGAAAAAGGGTGACGTAAGAAGTACCTATAATCACCGAGTGTTTATGAGAAGATGTATGAGGGTGAATGAAGCGAAAGTGGCCTGTCAGGATTGGGATAAATGGGGATCCATGATCTCTGCCTACGGGAATCAGGTGTGATGTATATGTATGTATGTATGTTATTTACTATTTGTAGAATGTAAGTTTACTATTGTTTGGACGCTAGCCTATCGTTAAAGTTACTGCTTTAATTATACAAGTCATGACAAATACTCAAATAAAGATTTAATAATAGTTTAAAGTAAGACCCTATTTATTTATACGTAGTATACACATAACTTTTATATAGCTTAAGAAAAGTAAAACAAAAATACAGTAATTGCATCATATCCCTGACAATTAGTTATGATACACGTCGTACTGTATTAGACAAATAGTTTACAAGTAGTATATAATTACTATTAGTTATAAGCACTAAGTTAATCCTTTAATGAAATCGTTAATCATTTAAGATCCAAGGACTTTTTATAATTAAATCTAATAATATATTAATTGACTTTTAGTTTTAAAGGCTACAGTCCAATAAAGCTACAGATCCATCAATGCAATGTATAGATCATCGAGCTTAAGCAAAGTTTACTTGGTTAGTATCCCGATGGGTGTCCATTCATAAGCTCAAGAACTGCCGGTGTCAGCGAGAAAAATATAGTTCATAATATACAATACATTTGCGAAATACACTGAATACTACGGTGAGGGAAAACAGCGTGAGGAAACCTACATGTTCCCTGATCAGGTAGTAGTAAAAACTTGTAAATGGCAATACGGCTCACCACCTGTTACTTTAAGTACTTGACTATCTGGTCAATACGTGGGTTCGAATTGACCATAGAATTACTACCTTCGCAATTGCGGTGATCGACACCTGAACCTCGGACTACTCCACAAGGGTTAATAGACGTGAACGCTTTTGTCTATATATAAAGTATCATATATTATATGGATATGTTTAGTACTTTATAGTTTTATTATAGGTAACAGTATAACAGGTCAGTAACTGTTGCACCAGGCGTTGAGTACTGGCTATTTCGTGATATGTAAATGTTGGTTCATACAACAGTGGTGACTTCAATTCCTGACTACCCTGAAACACGAATCACATACATATGTAACCGTATTCCATACAGAATCGTGAAGTATAATACTCTACGTCGATTTATATTTATTGAAACAAACAAATAAATTAAAACACGTATATTGATTTTGAAATAATTGCTTTTTTAGTTTCATAATAGATTTACGTGGACTATAGTTCAACAGAGTGACATTTCAACTGTTACAAAACGGTTGAAACAATATCTTTTATTCTCAATTATGTGTTTTTGTGTGGCAGTAAATAATTTTTGGTAGTTAAGCGGATGGAAGGTAAGTTTTGTAGTAGGACGACTTTGTGTCAATATGGCGTTTTAAATATGGCGACAAGTGAATGCAGAAAAATGGACTATATTACCTGATTATTTCTAAATAAATAGGTGTGTTTTCAGTACACTTTGTTTAAATTAGATTATTTATAAATTAATGAATAATAAGACTAAAAATAAAATATATATGGTAGATAATGTTTAATAGACGTTGTATATAATTCATCAGCATTAACTATATTGGTCTCTTTCTAATTCGCGATCAAAATAAATCGCTAACTAGCTGTCATTCTTTCCATTATGAAAACAAAAAGACATAGCATAGAAAAAGGTAAATAAAGTGAATATTCGGTGAATGAAAACATCGTGAGGAAACCTGCCTATCCCTCAGGATAGGTAATAGTCAGTGCCTATATATGGCGATACGGTTTACTACCTATCACGTTGGGTGCTGTCTATCTAGTGATACGCGGGCTTCGAATGACCCATACCTAACATGCCTTCGAAATTTCGGAGATGGGACTTCAAGCCTCTGACTACCCCACCATAATAAAAAAGGGAATATGTATACACAAGTCGTGACGCGTATGTTTATGTTTTATGTATATTGTACTAATATCACAATTCCTCAAATACCTTAGGCTTATTCTAAAAATGGTCAAGAATTTATCATGTCTCCAATCTTTCAATAGATTTTGTAGTATGCTATGTTTAGGTATATGTTTGAATGTTGGTATAATATATTCAAAGATCAATTTTACAAGAAAAACGGGACTTATCATGTATGAAATATATAACCTTTGTAACTTAATTAAGGTATTACTTTCTATATAGACGGTACGATTTATATATATATATATATATATATATATATATATATATATATATTCTATTTGATGACGTCCGTGGCGCGATTGGTTAACCACCTGAACGTTAATCGTGAGCTCCTAGGTTCGATTCCCGGTGGAGGCACAGTTAAGAACTACGCTTTTCTACTGCTTTTTAGTCTGATCGTTGATATATGCTATATATGTATTTATCTATATATAATATGTATATATTTCTTATATTTACGATGACTAGTACCCTTAACACAAGCTAGTTCAATTTGTATAATAGTGTCCTACAATATTATTACATAAAATATATCTGATAAGTCCTGTTTATGTTGTAAAATGAATAAAAATCACTAAAACCAAAAAAAAAATAAGATTGTATGAAAACCGACCTTAAGTCACGTGTTTCAACCCACGCAAAACTATTTTTATGTGTGGTCAAAACTATACACAATACTCGCAAAACCCGTTTGTTTACTTAAACAAGATCCACTTTTACCCAATACATATACCATTGGAATATAATGGCTCGATTATATCATTGGATGATGGGCTATAATAATAAATAATAATAATATTTGGACATTATTACACCAATTGAACTAGCCCCTTGGTAAGTTCATTTAAGACTTGTGTTAAGGGTACTAGTCAACGTATATTTAAGAAATTTATACTTACTATGTGTAAATAAATACATATATAGCATATATGTTCAACAAACAGACTGGAAAGCAGTAGAAAAGCGTAGTTCTTAACTCTGCCTCCACCGGGAATCGAACCCGGGACTTCACGATTAGCGTTCCGGCGGCTAACCGATCGCGCCACGGAGGTCGTCAAGCTAGCAACGTATTATTAATACTTTATATTATTTACAATTCTGAAGCCAATATACTTGAAACATATTGAATTCACTCTAAAAGATGCAAAGAACTACGTAGCGTGAAGAACAGAAGAACAGAAGAGCATGTATGAGAAGGTTAATGGGTGTGAGTGAAGCAAGAGATTTGTCAGGATCGTTCCAGGTGGCGATCGATAGTCTCTTCCTATCCTATAAAGGAAATAAATAGCTTAAAAAGTATTGTCCTTACAAAAAATCAAATTTATAAAACATTTTTTTTGAGGATGTAATTCCCATTCATTGAACTTCTTCCAAAGATGTAAATCTTTACGACCTCATAACTTGATTTAAACTCCATAAATTTCTATAAATACAAATCACACGTTTACCTACAAAGGGGTAAGCAGAGATCATGGATCCACTTTTGTGACGATCCTGATAAAACAGTTTCGCTTTATTGGAATCTGTCGTCTATCTGACTGTCATATTTCTTATTGGATCGACCCCTACGTAACTGCGTTTGATCTGCTTGGTCTCTTTTACCATAAATATTTCTGTTATATGGAAAATATAATATTTATATAGAAATCAGTGACAGGTTGCTAGACTTTCGCATAATAGTATATATCTAGTCTGTTTCGCCTTTTCTGAGATTCCGAGAAAAAAGGCAGTTAGCATACTATCACGGTGCAATTTATTACTATTTTTTTTACTTCACAAAATCCTAAATCGTGTTCAACTAATACGTGACAGGCTTACAACCACATCCTTTTAAAGTAAGGTTTTCAATATAACCACTCAGGTTTTCAAGAAATATGCTAATTGTTTTATATTTATTGCTTCGCGATATTATTATCGCAAATGAAGTCATCAATAGAATTTGTTATACAAGTGGTAATTACGGATTGTATTTTCCCATTCATGGTTTATACGCACAAGAATCGTAATAGGATCTCGTTTATCTGGGACGTATTACGGTGAGGGAAAACATTGTGAGGAAACCTACCTGTTCCCCAGGTGAGAGTCAGTGCTTGTAAACGGCGACATGGCTTACCTGTCACATTGAGTGCTGACTATCTGGTCAACACGTGGGTTCGAGGTGGCCATAGAATTACTACCTTCGCAATTGCGGAGATGGAAACCTGAACCTGAATACCCCGCAAAGGTAAAGGTTGTGAAAAAATCATAGAGGGTTTGGTTGTTTTTTGTGTTTTCGATATCTGTTAAGAATATTAAGCTTTATATTTATTGTTAGTAACTGACTAACTTTTTTTGGCAGTACATATATCGAAAATCGATGAAAAAACTTTAATGGAGGGACCTACTAGGGGATTTGCGGAGATAGTAAATCGTTGGCCACCTCGTACTCAAATGTTGACCAGATAGTGAATACTGAATATAAATATACGTATATCCTAATTATAGTTCTAAGAGATTCGCGATTTATACTTATGATTAATAACTATCGGGACTTATCACGTATGTTTTTTTATAATAAAGTTACCTTTATTAACCCGACGTTTCGGTTGCCTTGGTCACGGGCAGACTGACGATTCATATTTCTTCGTCTCCACCTAAAACAATATCCTCTACCTATCTGTGTATGTATATTAATGACATATTTTTTTATAAATTTTTTTTTTTTACATTCAATAAGAGATTTTATGATCCTTGTATTGAATAAAAAGATTTTTTTCATTTCATTTCATTTTCATTTCATATCCTCCACCTATAAGTATATCCTAATAACAATAAAAAAGCTCAGCAGTAGAATTTCATAAGCCACAACCATGTATGCCAAGTCCGCGTGTCTCACGAGACATTGAACCGGAGACAGCTGATTAACGATGCCTCACTGTTCCTATGATTTGATGAAATATTGTGAAGCCTCCAATCGTGTAGAGCCTTTTATAACCTTTTATTATTGTGCACGTTTTATCAGTATACGATTGACCGTATGCCCCTAATTTTTGAATGTAATCAAAATGCTATCTAGGTGCCGTTCTTCACAGCGTGTTGTTGGAGGCGACTATGGGATTAGGTGTCAATTGAACCTATTGGGTCAATGGCTATTAACCTGTCACCAAATTTCCATATGCCATCAAAACCCCATTATACATGTTGAGTGACTAAGTCCGAGGTTCTGTATATCTCGAAATTGATTAAAGGACGTTAATGTATATGATTAAACCCTAAGTCCCTAATTTCTACTTGTGTATAATAAAAAGAAAGCTATTGGTGGTGGCGACTAAAGGATTAGGGGTCAATGGAATCTATTGGGTCATATTATCTTCCCCAAGGTTCTGTCCACCCCGAAAGGGATTAGAGGTTTTGAATGTTGGTTTTAAACTTAACAAACACTACCAGGAATTGAACCTCAGACCACAAACTCTGATACCATCAAGCCACTCCGAACCAAGGTTATTCTTTACAACTCATCCGAAACCAAAACACAACCGCTAATTAATCTCGCCCATTAAATTAATGTTAGGAAAACACTAGTGTGAAATGTTGTTTTAACCTTTACTTCAATTTATTAATAATACAACATCAACAAAGTACTCAGTTTTTAAGTTATTAATTGTTACTTAATGTTTACTTCCTTATTCAGTCGTGGCAGTTTAAGTTATTGCCCGTAACTTACTTGAGTTTAATTTACTTAAACGTTAATAAGTTTATTGAGTAGCGTGAAGTACAGAAGAGCATGTATGAGAAGGCTAATGGGTGTGAGTGTAGCAAGAGATTTGTCAGGATCGTTCTAGGTGGCGATCGATAGTCTCTGCCTGTCCTGTTAGGGACTTAACCGTGAATACATGTATGTATGTTTTAGAGTTCATTAAAATTTTGTATCTTAGAGGAAACAAGACTATTGCCTTGTGATTAGTTATGGGATAAATTAAACAACCATCTCAAACTCACGTGTTGACCAGACAGTCACAAACAGAAGAACATATTATATTCTAATAAACCTCTAGCAACCACAAGAAGGTGCACGGTTCTTAGTATTTATATAGATTAAATAGTAATTACATACAAATGTACGCATGAGAATATATGTTAGTATATATGTATATATAAATACATTTACGAAATGCATTAAATACTACGAATATTCTACTGGGTAATGGGCGTTATATGTGCACATACATATGTACCCCTAAAAGCTTAAGCCATGCAGAAGCTTTCTACCTTGCACATAAAGAACACTTCACACGAGCAGACAAGTAGGCGTCGGAGTTACGCGATAAATAACATTGCTACAACATAAGTAATCGCCGCGTAAGGTAAGGTGAATCGAGAGAATGACAAGAAGCCGTTTCGTAATCCAAATTCGATTCGGTTGTGAGTTTGGGCCACTATGAATTACTAAGGAAATGTAAAAATAATTATTATTACTAATTACAACTTGTTGCACTTATTCTATGTGAATATTGTCTAATGTGGAACATATGTAGTACATTGTTTGACGACCATTGGCGCATCAAATTTAGTACTTAAGTAGTTCAAGGGAAGTGGAAGTGCAGTTTCTGCAGAAGTAACATTTTTTTTTTAAATTTCACAGATCAGAAAGATAAGATGTATGAAAATAAAAGCTCGTCACCAACCTTCTGATCGAATTTGAAATAAATACATCAATAATAAAAGATAAATAAATAATAAATACATCATATCACACCCGTTTCTCTAGAGAAGGGAAGGCAGAGATCATGGATTTTCATTTATCCCTATCTTGACAAACCACTTTCGCTACATTGACACTAACACACACTCGGCGGTTATAAGTACTTCTAACGTCAACCTTTTTTTTCAATATGGCATCTATCTGACTATCATAAGTCTTACCAGGCCGACTCCTACATCCCTCAACCACATACATTCTTTTCGCCAATCTGCTATAATTCATAAGACTTGACGATTCTAATTCTTTTAAATCAATGTAAGATTCATAATTAATTACGCAACTAAGTAACAGGTGCTCACGCTTGTCTGTCGCTCAAATTACGAAAAGCAGTGATTCACGAGACAAAAGAATGTCGGCCCCCGTAGGCTTTGTGGGTCATTGATGAGTAGGCTTTAATCGGAGGCTCTATAGGACTTTTCCCCAAATATTAAGTCTGAAGGCTGTCTGGTCTGGTCACGAGCTGATAACTTAAACAGATTCTTTAAGGTGAGGGAAAACGTCGTGAGGAAACCTGCCTATTACGAGGAATAGGTAATAGTCAGTATCGATATACGGTGACTTGGTTAGGTACCAGTTATGTTGAATATTGATTATCAAGTAACGAATTAAAAGTAGTAGGTGTTAAGTGGCCAAATACCGTCGCAAAAAAAATCTAAGTTTGTTGATGATTTCCACTCGATCTCTAACTACTTTCAAAGGGTTGTTTTCCATATTCTAATCCGCTGCTTATTACTGATTATTGGTGGTTAATAACGTCTCTTGCTTGTATGGGGCGTATTATGAAGGCTAACTAGCTATCCTTCTCGCCGGCATGTCGTAGGAGGCGACTAAAGGTTTAAGGATTGATAGAATTTTTCAGACGATGGTCTTAAAAGCTGACACCGATGTTGCATATACCACAACAACGCCAATATTCATGCTAATAGTGAACATAGAGATTATAATGTCTGTCAAATTAATGTGTCTAGCATATGCAAAAATAAACTTAATGTTGAATCAAAAATGTATTTTCGGTTCGGAGAAAAACCAATAAGAAACTCCGGCTTACAGGATTATTTAAACAGTAAGAAATCAAAAAATATTTAAACAATATTATTATAATATGAATTTAAAACATCAGCCTTCGATAAAGATGAATATCATAAAACTTGAAGCCTAGAAGATGTTGTGACTAAGATTAAAAAAGGTATGATCTGATGGATATTATTGTAGGACTATTAGACCATTTGAACTAGCCCCTTGCTAAGTTTAACATTTAAGACTTGTGTTAGGATCAACGTATGTTTAAGAAATATATACTTATTATATATAGATAAATACATACATAGCATATATAATCAACGACCAGACTGGAAAGCACAAGAAAAGCGTAGTTCTGAACTCTGCCTCCACCGGGAATCGAACCCGGGACCTCACGATTAGCGTTCCGGCATCTAACCGATCGCGCCACAGAGGTGATCGCTAGAATAACTGACAAACGTTGTGTAGAGTATCCTAATAAGGTGAATTATGTCTTATTCCCTCTGTGAGCCGCCGGCTGTAAATCGGTGGATTTACGGAGCCCACGCTACGTAGATTCCCACCGAGCTGGACGCCATTTGGGATCTCCACGGCGCGCTTAATCTGACTGACATTAAATTGTAATTTTGAATTTTATTGTTATTCTTAATTTTATATCTGTTTTTTTTTTATTTTCGTATAACATTTTTTGTATCTTGTGTTTAATATTATTTTGTCAAATGTGGAATCTCAATAAAGGATTATTATTATTATTGGGCCTGCGGCTACGTAACCGCTCTTCCACTGCACTCACATAATATATTCGTTTTGCCAATCTACTACCATTCATCCACATAATACAATGTCGAAACCATCGATGCATGCCCTTTTCAATATTAGTCACTACATCTTCTTTCAAACCGCAACCTTCCCTTATCACACTATGTTTAATTCTCTCATTCAATGTCACTCCTAACGTGCTTCTCAGTGACTGCATTTCAAAGGCATTGATTCTACTTTAATTAATAACGTTCCATTAGATGTAATTCATTGGTGGTTATTGTTTGTTATAAAAATTATTTATTGTTTTAATACAATAGTGAAACAAATTACTTTTGTATAAGTTTATAAAACATCGTAAGGAAGAAAAGAATAAAATATACGTACCTACTTACATATTTTGACCTGCCACCTTGAACGGGTGACAAATCTCTTGCTTCACTCACACCTATTAACCTTCTCATACACGCTCTTCTGTTCTTAACGCTACGTACACGCGCCTTGAGAAGAATATCTCCAATTTGATCTGTAATTAGTTCTACGTGGCCTACCCTGTCCAACATAAAGTGTTGTATCATTTTATACTGGCCACTTTACAGGAAAAACTTATTAAGGAGACGAATTTAGAATCAATAAACATTAACCAAAACACTGCTACTTAAATTAAAGTAAATTCATACCTATATCATCCTAACCAAACATTCCATCCCAATAAAGAATTCATTACCCCTTACTACCAATTTATTTTAGGAAGCCAAAACAAAAAAGCTAGCACCAAACAAAAGCGCATCACCCTGCCGCGTGGAGGCTATAAAAGCGTCGAGTGCAGCCGCAGCCTGACAGACTGGCTTAGACCTTTGACCCGACGAGACGCGCCGGTGGAAAGCCATCGTTGAGCGCGAGATTTAAAAGTGACGTGAAGTGCGGTGTTGAACGCGTTTGCGGTGTTATTTAGAAGGTGAGATTAGGTTTTAAGGTGTTGATGGAACTTAATATAATATATAAAATATACTACCATTAATGAATTTTAGAATTGCTTAGAGTATTCTTTTATATTGCAAATAGTATTGGAGATAGAGTTTGTACTCTCCCTGCAAAAAAGTTTTAATACGTATACAACATGTAAATACTTGGTCGTTATAAGTAACTGGCGTTCGATAAATATTTTGGGGATAGCTATTAGAAATTGGCGTTGAATAGAAAAATACGAAAAAAAAATTACAATCGTAATTTTAAAGAACAGATCATTACAAGATCTGGGTTTCCAATTATTTGAAATTAAGAGAAAATACGGTTATTTTTTTTTGCTTAGTTTATTTTTAAATCGTAAATTTAAATGTAATTATTATTTTATCAGAAAATATAAAATATTTATATTCAAATTTTCTATCATCCCCAGGATAGACACGAAAATTTAATTTATTTTCATTTAAAAGAAATGAATGAAATGATCAAAGATATTATAATTTCTTGTCTTATTTTATAAAAAATAGGTCACGTCTCAATTATTATATTTCCTTGATCATCTTTTTATATCCCAGTCTAGTATATGCTATTTCAAGTCACAAGAAAATATTTAACAGTGAAATTTGTCACACATACTTTCGATTTCAATGTAACGTTACATTTAGTATGTGATTGAGAAACCACCTACGAAATTTCCGTTTTGGTTAATTTGAAGATAGTATTCAGAAAATGTTGATTGCAAATATGTGTATTTGTCGAAATCTGTAATGGTCAGTATCTGCATACGACGCAAGTTTGGCCATCTATAAAGTTTGTTCCTGATTATCAGATAAAAATAGGATTATAGGAAAATAGGATAGGTAGCTAAAGAGAATATTTAGTCCATGTTGGACATTCAGCCTTAGACTGCCCCGAAAAAGTTTACAAAAGTGATGCATATAATAAATTTTTTATGGTACCCTGACTTTCATGAAGGCATGATAGATAATGTTCAATGACTATTAATTACCTATATTAAAAAATAAGCAGCTTACCTCACGACTAAACATATATATTTAAAATATATACATACATATACAATCATGTAATTTAATCTTTATTGGCCAATATAGAACCTGAAAAATATCTTACAATGAATCTTTCAAAGATGTCATACGCTACGTTGCCTCCCAATTTCGGTCAATGTGCCATCGCCCAAACCAAACTATTAGATGAAAGTCGCCAATTCGGAATGTCAACGCATCTTATGACCGAACGTTACATAATGTCTATTGCATTAGTGTGAATATCATTACTGTTATTTGCCGTCAATATGGTTTATTACCATACAGATTTGTGTTTGTAGGTTGAGAGTATTGTCTTTAATGACGTATTATATATGCTAATATGAAAGTGGTTTTATATGGCATATAGTTAGAACCTGTTACTTTTATCGTAGTATTTTGTAAGACACCTAAGATTATAGTTATGACCGCTATGTTGTGATTGTATTGAACACTAACATACATATCACTCCTGATTCCCTGTAGAGGGGTTAGCAGAATAATAAAATATATTTTTTATTCTATGGTCATCGACTAGAAATATAAACATACATCGCGTTACACTACCTGAGCTATGATGTGTGTGTATTTGTTATTATTATATTATATTTATTTCGTTTTATTTCAGTTAATGATATATTGCAATTAATTTTATTGAAGAATTCATTGTTCGTTATTATAACTTTGTTATTAGTATGTCACCGAAAGGTACCTGTTTCCTTATGAAGGGGTAACCAGCCATCACAGATCCCCAAAATTCCTGATCTTAGTAACCAATTTTGGTTAAAGAGATAAAATAAAATATAGTATAATATATTAATCGACGAATTCTAAAACACATTGCTAAATTCACAACCATTGCATCTATACATCTTCTATAAGCATTCTGATTGAAATACCGATAGAGTGTCAACAATATATCATACGTTAAAGCCCTAACTGACGGTAGCTGACATTTAGTACACTTACACAATCATACTGGATGCACTTTGGTAGAAAGATGTTTTATGCTCATCAAATACGTAGTTACGTTCACATTTCTAAAGGACAGAATACGTGCATAAATATAATGCAAATTAGCTTGGGTTTTATACATACATATACATATGCACAAAGATCGATCGAAATATCGATCGCCACATGGAACGATCCTGACTAATCTCTGTTGTTTTTATTCTTACCATCTGGTGGGAGATGACTGAATTAATTAAAATTAAATGAAATGAAACACTTTTTATTCAATATAAGGATCATAAAATCACTTATAAAAAGTAAAAACAAACATTTTCACATGAAAAATTGATCTTAAATTTGATAATTTTAAAATAAACTTTATTAAAACTAATTAAACTATTGGCATTTCGTAAAGGAAAAATCTGCAGAGAAGAAATGCCAAGAAACTCTGCAGACATTACGTAATACAATTCAGTTTAATAATCCATCAGATACCACAATAGCTAAATCGACTAGGGAACTATCACCCATTTCAATCGTATTACAACCCGGATAGTTATCCTGACTAGGGTAAATATTGTATCTTCGAGGTTTTTTCCACGCCATAAATCAAGAACTAAATATTTCTACATACATATCCATTCACGTCCTTTACTCCCTTTCGGGTGGACAGAACCTTGGAGACAAGACATCTTCTTGGCTACTTATTAGAATGAATTGGGGTTATGATGTCACATACAACACTGGTGACAGATTTCTAGCCTATCATCCAATAGATTCCATACACCCCTAGTCCCTTAGTCGCCTTCCACGACATGCCGGGAAGAACAATAGCTAGCTCGTTTTAAGTCTTATGTAGCACGGGACATTAGGTAAATTACGTATATTACAAAATTAAATTGGCTATTAAACAATTTTGTATACTTCTTTTATCTTTTACCACGTTAAGCCTTCATATTAAATTTAAATGACAATGTATAGTTTAATACAGTTTAAAACTGTTTGTTCTGAAAATTAATCTATCTTTACGTAGAAAGAATTATTATCTTTATGTAGAATTCTAGCAATTTTGCTTACATTTCCTTTCTTACATTATTTTTATCATATTTCCAGACCATATAGTATTAAAGCCTTAACCTACAAGCGAAACCAGCCTATTACACGTAATAAGTAATTTTATATAACTTAAAAGGGCTTGAAGTATAAGTGTATATAAACCGCCGAGAGTGTATGAGGAGATGTATGAATGTCAATGAAGCGAAAGTGGTCTGTCAGGATCGGGACATGGGGATCCGTGATCTCTGCCTACCCCTCTACAGGGAATCAGGCGTGATGTGTATGTATGTATATAAAGTATCCAAGTACATATTTCGTGTATGCATCAAAGCAGTTGAACCATGAAGCGGATGGGTCGAGACGTAAGCGGTATACATCAGGCAGTCCTATTGTTATGCGTTTGTAAGTTATCTCAAATCTGTTTTGGTAACGAGAGTTTTGGATGATGTTCTTGCGACCGTAGCGAGAAGCGTGGTTCTGCTAAAAGCTACAAGGTTAAAAGTGTAGGTTCGAATATCGGTACATAAATGATGATAAGACAATTTTGTGTAAGGCATATATATATATATATAATTAGACTTCATGATTAATTGTTTTGCCTTTTATCGTATTGTGAAATAATATTTATTTTATTTTAAACTAATGTACTTTCAAACAATAAAGTTTCACATTAAATTTTTAATACTAAACTTTTATGTTTTCTAATTGTTTTTATTGTATATGCGTTCAAAGTATTACTTAGGGTATATAAACCCCTAGATATCTTGCCATATTTAAAATCTCTTTTTACGCTAATTCAGCAATAGTATAATTTTAACTGAAAGTCACTATTTTATATCACAATCACAATACCATAAACAAGTACTACTATCTACATTCTTTCCACTACATTAGACAATTTTATAAGCATAACATTAAGTAATATAAAAGCATCTTACAAGAACCAACCTGCGCAAAAGCCTTGAGCTAATCTGAGAAGCTACCATTTACCCGAGAAGCCTTTTCCACGCATTAATTGTGAATTGGGAGTACATGCAACCTAGTCTGGGTCAACTTTTGACCTACATCTATGTGCTGTGTAGTTAGCATGCTATGTAAATATTTAGTAATGGTAGCGGACCTGAGCTGGTTTAAGGCTTTCATTCAAGCTTACGTACTTGTGTTCTCCAAGTTTATTATATAATATTATAACAATTCGACGTAGTACAGTTGTTTGGGGCTTGACTCTGTATTAATGGGTACAGGGTTTAAACCCAACTTGAGCATGTACTAATGGAAATGAAGTTCGATGAATTTCTATGTACATTTTCGTCATAAAAACACATTTACGAAATGCGTCGAATACAACGTGAGAAAACCTGATTGTTCCCAGGTAATAGTTAGTGCTTGTAAATGGTGACATGGCTTACCACCGGTTACATTGAGTACTGACTATCTGGTCAACACGTGGGTTCGCGGTGGCCATAGAATTACTACCTTCGCAATTGCGGAGATGGACACCTGAACCTCTGACTACCCCGCAAGGGTTAGTGGTCGTAAACGCGTACTTTTGCGCTCCAAGTTTAGTATGTAGATATATTTTCACGTGGGTTGGATGAGTTCGTCAAAGCCCTTCTAAAGTTATTAGATAAGTATAAGTATTGGTAATTTTTATATTAATTTTTTATGTGATGAATAGCATACGCAATAGGGCTTTTACTGTAAGGTATGTGATCTTGTAAATAAATAATAAAAAAAGTTGTAGGCGCAAAGTAATTTGTTTTGTAACGATTTAACATTATGGTATTAATTTCTGTGAAAGTTTCTTGTTCCGTAGTCGCCTAAATATCACATACGAGTATATGGCTGTTGGTTATATATATTTACTCAAGTTGGCCTATAAGGTATGGCGATAGATTACAAATGAGACAACTGAATACATGTACTGTGAATAATGGTTTAATACTAAATTAATATTTATAATGAAATAAACAACGACACTGTATATTAGTCATAATTATGTATGTTACTAAAACTAGGTACATGGTATAGGCCAACTATATCATCACTGTATATACTTCCATATAAACATACCACCACATTCAAATCACAAATATAATTGCTAAAAAGCATCAATTTATCTAAGACTTAACCCATTTAAGTTACTTTATTCTTAGTAAAGAAGAAAAACACTTCTCTCTCTCTGACGGTGCCTCTCCGACTAACGACGGTTGGCAGTCACTTTAGCAAATTCAGTCCGATCCCTGGCGAGATGGAACAACTCGGGGGCGCTCTTGATTCCCGTCCACTCTCGTATGTTACGGAGCCACGACTTTTTCCTTCGTCCAACACCTCTTCTTCCGGCTATCTTGCCCATCATAATGAGTTGCAGTAAGTCATATCTTTGGTGTCTTAAAACATGTCCGAGACATGCAACTTTTCTTTTTTGACAGTCTGCAGTAGCTCTGGCTGAGAACGGTTTATTCGACGAAGTACTTCAACATTTGAGACCTTCTGAGTCCAGCTAAGGGCTAGAATACGCCTATAAGCCCACATTTCAAATGCTCCTATTCGTCTGCATAGATCTTCTGTCAGAAACACTTAACTGCATTTATTTTACGTCCTAGATTAGGTGATTTAGACTAAATTACTTAATTCAGACAAAAGCTTGTAGAAAGTGGTACACTACCATAAAGGTATTACTATACCTACATTTTAGCATGTCCGGTTCGAAACAATATTGATCGGTGTGCAATAAAATTAAGTTTTGGCTCTACGTGGGAGAGCAAGGAAGTTACAAATACTTTTAAAAGTTTTGTGTCTTACAATACTATTTATTTGTTTCAAAATTGAGCTGACATATTAATAAATGTAAATATAATCTTTTAAAGCAGGGATAAAATAAAACATAGAATTAATAGGAATTTATAAAATAATCCATATTCCTTTTTTATCATTATACTAAATATTACTAGTAACAATATTTTTTTCAAATCTCTATATCAATAATTCTATTAACTCTGCAAGATATAATATGATACATATTTGAGTGTATATGAATTTTAAGACAAACGCGATGTTTATGTGTTTTGACGACCTCCATGGCGCGGTTGGTTAACCACCTGAACGCTTATCGTGAGGTCCCGGGTTCGATTCCTGGTGGAGGCAGAGTTAAGAACTACGCTTTTCTTCTGCTGTCCAGCCTAGTTGTTGTTTATACATATATTACTATATATATGTATTTATCAATTTATAAAAAGTATATATTTAACACAAGTCTTAATTGAACTTAGCAAGGGGCTATTTCAATTGGTGTATTAGTGTCTTACATATTATTATTTTATATACTGTACTTTTAGTAGTATATAACATTTTAGCATTATAATAAAACATTAATGGTCGGTTACATGAAACTTCTGACATTTGCATAGTTGAGAGGTGACCAGCCCATCGCTTAATAACATCGGTTACCACATAGCCCTTATTCATCTTTAGCGCGGACATTGTTGCGAAGATCTTAGCCATTAATATTATAAATAGCGTGAATACGAATGTTCATGGTATTAGTAATAACAAGGATAGTTATATACCCACAAATATAAATACATAGTACTAATATATCTTCCGCAGAGGATTAGATAGTGAATACAGATCCCCTTTTTAAGCCTGATTAACCCCTTTCGCTTCATTGACACTCTTACACCTCCTCAAACACACTCTAAGGTTATAGCTACTTCTTAGGTTACCCTTTTTCAATATGTCGTCTATCCAACTGTCATATTACTTACTAGGCCATACTCCCCCCAATACAAATGCCAGAACCGAACAGACAAAACAAAAAATATCCAAAAAAACTTACGTAAATTTTATCCGGTTGTTAAAAACATGTCCGGTTGTTAAGAATAATTTAAGTGGCTGTTTAGAGACTATTCTAAGCCTAAAGTTAACTAAAAAAATCCTTATCTCTACCTTTATCAATAATTCTAGAAAACGGCAGCTGTTAGCAGGTAACTTAGTACCAGACCAGCACAGAACAAGATTAGCCTTTGAAAAGTCATGTCGTTATGACATTTTGAAGACTAATTCCAATGATTTGATGGGTGCATCAATAATTTGCATAACTTTTGCTAAATGTGTTTTCGTAATATAATTGTAACCTTTGTTTTGTGTACACACTATGATATTTACGTCCTTTATTCCCTTTCGGGGTGGACAGAACCTTAGAGTCACAATAATATCTCCTAGGCCGCATTTCAGCATGAATATTGAGGTTGTGATGTCATTTAGAACATTAGTGATAGGTAGGTAGCTCATTACCTAATAGTTTCTATTTACCCTTAGTCCCTTAGTCGCCTCCTACGACATGCCGGGAAAAACGGCAGCTAGTTAGCATTCTTTTTACGTCCCACAGCACAGAAATTATTTCTGAATTGTGATAAATATACATATAAACTTTAACTCCTAGATTCTTAGTTGACTACGACATACCGGAAAGAAATACAGCTAGTTAGCATTTTCTTTACGTCCCAGACTAACACGTGATGTAATTTGCATAATTTTGCAAAATATGTTTTGTAATATAATCCTAACCTTTGTGGTCATTTTTATAATCGATCGTGTATTGAATTACAGTTTCGTAAATTGAATTGATTATTTTAAGTGTGTGATTTGTTTACAGTTCAATTTTGAATTGGTTATGTTTGTTAATGGGTTTTGAATAAATTGAGTAATATATTATCATTAAAAACATCGTGAGGAAACCTACCTGTTCCCAAACAGGTAATAGTTAGTGTTTGTAATAGCGACATGCCTTACCACCTGTCACATTGAGTATTGACTATCTGGTCAACACGTGGGTAAATACAATTGAATTCGGTCAAAAAGACTCGCGACGTGTTAAGTAGCGAGAAGTTGTTTGTTTATGTAGTACGCAACGAGTGTGTATGCTGCCAAACACCTTTGCATAGGTTTCGTCATTTCCTGACTCATTGAAGAGTGCCTTTCGAACAGTTTGATTTTTATGAGTATTTGTATTTCAAATCAATTCTTGAATACAAATATCGTATACTTTTCTGGTTATTGGAATGTCTGACTGGTGATATTTTATATATTGAAAGTGTGTAGTATTATGTATTATATTTATAGTGTCATATTTGTAGACATGGTTTTTATATATCAGGCCAAAGGCATAAAAAATGCATATCTGTCATATACTAACGTTAATAAAACTACAAGGAGTGAATTGAAGCTTGCCACGTAGAAACAGGTATAATTTAACATATCTACATAAAAGAATACAAAACGTGAAATAATAATAATTAGCTTTATTCATAGAAACACATTGACATACACAGACAGGAAATTAAAAAAAGAGAAGTTTATACAAGTAAGTTATTAAATCCTACATGTGCATGTCACTGCCCAGTGAAAAGGTCCCAGCTCAGCATATATACAATGAATGAAGTATAATCACTGCGCTGATCTTATGCTAGAACCTTGAGGAAAATAAAAATCAAAATAATAGAAATCATTACATAATTTCTCAAAAAACTATTGCATAATACGTAATTCATTAATAACAAAATTATATCTTCTTTAACAAATTATGTCTTGTTTCCAACCCATCAAACATACACAACAGACCGATAACGAAACGTAATAGTTGATCCCTATTTAAGCATTCCTAAATCAAAAACCAAACCCACTTTCAATTACGCATTAGCGACCTCTATGAACTGTACCATCCAATCTCAATTAGCCCGCTTATCTCCAACTATCTAAGCTATCAATTACTAACTAGAAACTACGCAACAATAGCAGTGTCTCGAGGAAGTCTAAATGGTACCCAAATGGTGGTACCACCTACTGACCTGTCAGACATCTTCAAAGCGGTGACCGATCGAGGCAAACATTACGTAAAGCGAACGTGTACTAAGAGCCAGTGGTCTAGAGTTTAGATTCGCCTAAATATTTACTACGTAGATTAAATACATAATGTATTTTTGTTTATATTTTTTTTAAGTACGGGTAAATTTAATAGTGATACATAAAATACATATTTTTTCTTCAATAAAAATGGCTACAAATAGTACATATATTTTAAGGTTAATAGATTTTTTCTTTCAAATTAAAATTAACGAAATTTCTTTTATTGTCATTATTAATATCAATGGTAATAAGTTTGATGTGATATAAACCATAACCTAAACCTTAATTTTGTAATGGTAAGTTAATGTTTATTATATAATTAACTGCCAGATTAACATACATATCTATTTAAATATGGTAAATCAAAGTTCAAACTTTCGTCATAATAAATTAATCCATACCAAAATCAACAATCAAAGAGTCACAATACTAAACAAATAAAAACCAAATTATGCAACACACATACCGATTTGAATACATCATTAAACTATCGATTCTATAAAAAAATCAATGACACTTTAATAAATAGTGATGTCAAAGTGTTACGAAGTCGACAGTCACTGTTTGTCCAATTCGAGTCAAGGCCCATCTCACTTTCAATACTTTGTCCTACAAAAGGCGTAACTGAAAACTTTTGCTTTCGCTCAAGTAGCTATGAACTTTGACATTTAAGATTCTTTTTTGCATACGCATCTTTGCTCTATTGGTATAGACAGAGACTTGAATATCTATCATTGTTTTTTTATACCTTTCTTCGAACAAATACTTAATGTGACAGGTGGTAAATCCATCACCATTCACAGATATCCAAAGGGGTAGTTATGTGTCTTAATAATGTTTTCTCTAACCTAAACTAAAAGACAAAAAGACAAACGTGTTCACGACCATTAACCCTTGCGGGGTAGTCACAGGTTAAGGTGTCCATCTCCGCAATTGCGAAGGTAGTAATTCTATGACCCCGAACCCACGTGTTGACCTGATAGTCAGTACTCAATGTGACAGGTAAGCCATGTCACCATTTACTAGTACTAACTATTACCTGTTCGGGAAACAGGTAGGTTTCCTTACGATGTTTTCCCTCGCTGTAGTATTCGATTTAAACTAAGTAACATCATATAAGCATACTTGGCTACCCATCCAAACCCTGACCCCGCCCAGTATTGCTTAACTTAATCATGGAACGAGAACCGGTGTTTGAACGCGGATACGGCTGTCGTAACCCTAATTTGATGATTCAATATTCAGTATACATAATTAGGAGAGCGCGCAAAGAAATGGTTATGTATTTTCGATTAGTAGGTTGTGGTGAACTTACAGGCTTGGTATCGGTAATTTGAATTATGGAAATTTATGTCTTAAGTTTTGTAATATGTTAAAACAAGATACTAAAACGATTTGCGTACTTATGAATAATTATATATACATGCTCAAGTCAAAATCCTGGAAAAGATGGACAGCATAAAGCGTTCAGATCATTATAATTAAGATTTCTTTAACCTGTTGTTGACTAGAAGAAAAGGGGAATTGAAGGAACATTTGTGATGCTGCTTAGCTAGTCACAATTCACTAAATAACAAGAAGAATGACATATGTAACCAGTTATTAATATGTACATACATATATATATATATATATATATATATATATATATATATATATATATATATATATATATATATATATATATATATTTATATATTCACGCCTCAACGTCCCTAAGGGGATAGGTAGAGACTATTGCTCGGCACTGGAACGGGTGACAAATTTCTTATGCTGCACTCACATCCGTTAACCTTCCCATACATACTCTTCTATTCTTCAAACTACGTATACCAAGGCGGGAAGATTGTTTCCAATTCGATCTGTATATGTTCTACGCCGCCTACTCCGACCAACTCTGCCTTCCACTTATAATTATAATGTATAACACCCAAATATAGTAAACTACAATACAATATAAAATACATTCGAATCATCTATCGTCTAGTTTATACACGCAACAAAAAATCCATTTGCAAACTGTTACCAAACTAATCATTTGTCAATTTCAATCTCACCTTTTTGCGTGAGGTCAAACGATAGACATATTGATAACTAGACATTGTAATCTTGAATAGTCGGCTAATAGCCAAAAACATGCGTAACCGGGCATTACGTAGCTAATTCTGATGGCAACTGTTGCGTGTGACGAAATCCCCGTTTCTCACAATATTTTGGCCGTTACACAATGTTCGTGATGAGTTTACGACTTGTGTTCAATTTGGTGTTTGATATGTTCAACATGATATAATATACTATTTTGTACTTTATATATTAGTAACTATATATGATTGTACAGGTTAGGAAGGGGGTATTTTTAACAACTCAGAGTACGTACCCTCTACACAGATCGGAAGAGATGTGTGTGTATGATTCAAATACAAAAAGATCTTATTATTTTTATAAGAATAAGCATTTTATAATGAGTAGAAGAAAATTTTAATTTTGATATACCTCCAAAAATTCATACTCTCTTTTGTATATATGTAAATTCTTATAAAGTGTAAAGATATATTGTGTACCTTACTGAAATAATATCCAAATTTAATAACCTACCTTTCTTCCCGCTTTCATGCACTAAAAGGGCAAGATGTAGAATTTATTGGTTGTTAATCTGACAACCCACAACTATTATTCCGTTTGACAAGCAATAGATCGCGAAAACATTAAAATAAAGTGGCTGACACACCTTTTACCTTTCCACGCATTATCGGGGTCACCTTCCGAGGTTCGAACCGGTAACTGTGCCGTGGGAGAGACACTTTACAATGCTGGTATAACTTTGATCAAGCTTTGATAACTCAAGATGCGTCGGTTATGTAATGACATCTTTTGGTGCGTAAACGTATTAATGAATTGCGATGTTTGATGATGTTTTGTGGTCGAATATCGCGTTTCCTGTAATTGTTAGCATATTTTGAACATATATTTTCTCTGATACTTATTTGCAATATTTATTTTAATGACAGCTATAAAATAGGCCAATAATAATAGACTACACTGTAAAATATCTAAATAATTACATATATAATGCAATAATGAAGAAGTGCAATGTGGATATTAAATTTACTTAAGTTTTATTAAGAGCAAATTTTAACTATTCCATCGCTAGTACACAGCCTAACATTCAATCAATTAATCAAGAATTTAATTAATTTATATATTTTAATCTGTTGTTCTAAAATGAGAAACCTATCCTTTCAACTTAACTACTGTTGTAAAATAATACTACACAATAGTATTTATTACACATTATGAAAGTCGTTTATGAAACGTGCGATATTAAAATGAAATTAACCATCTATAAAGAAGCCATTAATAAACCTCCCACTAAGATTAATTAAATCGATATGGGAGAATTAAAACTTCTGTCTGTTTTAGTCATAAATCAATGTCATTGAAATTTGTTGTCTTTCAAAACAATGTAGTAATCAATCGGATTATTCTTATGTGGGAAAGGTGATGAATTTATTGCGGAACGGTTCAGTGGGTTACTAGGAAACAATAAAGTTCTGTGGTTAGTGACATACACATACATATGTATATTCACGCCACTACATCCGTTAGGGAAAGGCAGAGACCTGAAACGAGCCTGACAAATCCCTCTTGCTTCACTCACATCCATAAACATTCTCATAAGTGCTTTTCTGTCCTTCACGCCTTGAGAAGAGTGTTTCCAACTTGATCCGTACATGTTCTACGAGTATGACGTCCAACTCTACCGTCTACTTTGGGTCAAAAAATTCCTTTCGTGACCATCCTTTCAATATCATCATCACATTTTCCGTCTCATCATTCTTCAATTTCGGTTAAGCATATATACTCGTGCTAAAATTATATAAAAAACTATAAAGGTTATAATAGTGTATGAAAAGTAGTTTGTCAGAAATCGGGATAGCAGGAAATCCGTGAGCCCTGCCTACCCCTCTGTGCACACAGACGTAATGTGTGTGTGTATGAAAATACATATATTCCTATATACATGTATCTACTTATTTCATATCAAACGTTTTATCTCAACTCAGTCACTTTTTGCCACTAATGACGCAATTATTCAATCAATCAATCAATCAGCCTATGACAGTCCACTGCTGGACGTAGGCCTCCCCAAGGGCTACGCAATTATTAGACGCTATTATTAGGGAATATACTTTTACCTAATTTGTATTTAACCCTATATTATTGTCAGCATAAAAACACAGAAATAATCTGAACTAGTAGAAAGCTATACACACAGTTAAAAACAACGGTTAAAATCATATTAGACATTGAATAATTCATAAATGCTAAACTATATTGTAATGTACACCCACGTTCAAACAGTAGCTAATAAGATTATGTTGCTAAGCATATTTAGTCCTATGTTAATCTGGAACATACTTAGATACTATATTGAAAAAGGGTGACGTTAGAAGTACCTATAACCGCCGAGTATGTTCGAGGTGTTTGAATGTTAATGAAGCAAAAGTGGTTTATCAGGATCGGGTCAGATGGGGATCCGTGTAGTCAATTAATTGTTTAATGTTTCAGCTCTAAATTGAGAAAACTCACTCATTGAAAACAACCAATTATTCTTTCCTACATACACATCGCTTTATCTTCC